>JAGDQP010012959.1:0-28274 GCA_022664845.1 Lepisma saccharinum | reverse complement strand
CCACCATCTTGGTACGCACTTTCCATTGATTTACATGGGAATTATTTTACTCATTTTATGCCTGTCAGAAATAGAATATTCAAGTTCCGCTTTCACGAATTTGTCTTGATGGTTATTTTTACTCTTGTATAGTTTTGGTTCGTGAAATTTCTTCAAATATATAAGTATAATGTATTATTAACAGTTTGCTATATAGATCACAATATGTCAAGGGGAAATTACACTGTTCGTGTGTAAAATATTGCATTTCTACAAAATAGAACGAGTCCAAGATAACATGACGAGAAACTAGGCGAAAACAGAAGTTAAAAATTATGCTCTTGAGAGATATAAGACGAGTGAAACAATTCCCATGTAAATCAATGGAAAGTGCGTACCAAGATGGAGGGGATGGTCTACAGCGTTAAACTACGACAGCCTCACATATTTGTGGAATATTGTAAGTAAGAATGTGAAATGTGAAAAAGAGATAAAGGTGAGAATAGCGATGGCGAAACAGGCGTTCACTCTTCTGCGGATTGATGAACAAAGAGTTGAGGAAGAGATCAATTAAATGTTTTGTGTATAGTATTGTGTTGTATGGAGAAGAAACGTACAGTATACGAAACGAAGAAAGAAAATTCGATGTCTTTCAAATGTGGACATGGAGAACAATAGAATGGAGAAGCCAGCTGAATACAGAAGATGGGAAATGAAGTGTTGAAGAGAGTATGCAAGAGGCGAACAATCCTGGAAACAATAAAGAAGAGCAAGAGGACATTGAATGCACAGAGAATGTGTACTGAGGAATGCAATTGAATGTATGGTTGAGGGAAAGAGAGGTAGAGGAAGAAGACGAATCTAACTCCTTGAGAATATTAAGGAAGATAAATCGTATGTTGAGATAAAAAGGATAGAGCAAGATCGGGATGAATAGAGAAGGCTTAGCTTACCTTCAAGGAACTGCTGCTTTCGGTGGAATACTAATGATGAAAATTTCTTCTAAGTTTTCAGCACTTTGCCGAAAGTCAGGTTTGCGTATAAAAATGGTATCGGTTAATACAATTTTAGAATTTACTGTAAATTTCGAACCCATTTTAATTTTTAAGCAAATTAGGAAGTTATTTATGTTTGGAAATTTTGTATTCTTCGGACTAATTTTCAGGTTTTTGAAATGTATGACATACCAGGCAAAATCTTAGAATTCGACAGATTGCAGACCCAATCAATATTTACGAAATAGTAATAAATAATGAAGTCACTTAAATTTCAGGACTTCAATATTAATTTTCATGTTTCGAAAATAATGTCGTTTGTGAAAATTGTCTTAGAATTTGACGCAGTTAGTGGAATCGTTTAGACCTAGCCACTATTTCGAAGAACCTACAGACATGAATGACGGAAAGTAGGAAAGAAAGCGACACCCTAAGGAGACCACTTAAGTGGTAGCACAGTCTAGTACTAACTAAATAAATTAGGAAATAATATTTTTTTTGAGCCTAGGAAAGAAATAGGCATTATTATTAAAAATAAGTTGATGCGATTTTTTAAAGAAAATAATTTAAGTTTCATCTAGAGTCGAAAATTGTTAAGGATTTTTCTACTTGTTGGCCACTATTCTATATCTCAAGGATGATATTTTGTAGGTGGATTCTTTTATTGAGATTTCAAAGATAGTAAATAAATACCTGTTGCAGTGGTGATAGATTCCTTTTTTAATTAATCTGCTGCTGAGCAGTAATGACTAAATCAGTGTTCGATTTGTAGCGAGGGATGGATAGAATTTCCACCTCTCTGCATTCTGAAATATTCTCCAAGCCTGGGACGGTATTCTACTTTCTGAGAAAAAATCCTACCACCTACTCTCTGGAAATTGTACAAATCGGACACTGGACTAAATGGCGTTAGTTCTTTACTGTGCTTCAACATAGACGCACACATAGATCCTCCTGCTACATTTATTGTGTATAGAGAAGAATATCGCATTTGCTACATTCCGAATAATGTTAATGAAAAGGAATGCGGCATTTTAAACCAAGAATGGGTAACCGTCATCAACATGTATAGAATTAAAGAAAGAAAACAACGTTCTTATCAAACAAATAAATAAATATGGTCTACCAACAATAAGTATTCACATATTAAAAAAAATATTCTGTACACTTGATAAAGGCTACAGACGTAGTCGAAACGTGTTGTGCTTTAACAGAGTGTATTTAATACGCAGTTAAATAATAAATTGTATTTCTAACATCGAGCAGTAAAATTTTGATTTTGATTTAGTAAATTTGTTGCTCATGATACTCCATAACATACTAAAACCATTATGTAACATAAAATATTTATTGCATATAATTGGTTTACAAGACCAGATTCCTTTATTACACTTCCAGCAGTTTTTTAATTTACACTTTTGAAAGAGAATCAAGGCTTGAGACTGTAAATTTTACTATGCTCAGGAGACTACAGCAAAATACTTTCTAAAGAATTGAGTCGAAACTTGTCAAAATAATAACAAAGGCAAACGATGACTTGATTTCCTATTTAACAGTGGCAATATTCATCTATTGACCACGTACGCAGTCTACACAATACTTGAAGAGTAACGGGAGAAAACAAAAAATGTCACAAAACAGGTTTATTGAGAAAATCAAGTTTGAGTACCTTAATCGCTTGACAAAGGTAATATTGTCTCATGTGGTCATTTAGAAGTGGTTTCCTTCGCTCTTTGACAGTTTTGTAGTTCTAATTTACCCCAACAGAATGAGCTATACAGCACAAAATTGCTAGAACTGGACATTCCTCGTTTTCGAATTTTGACACCTCGGCCTTGGGCGACAAAAGATCAAAGTTTAGGTCACAAAGGATAAGGCAATACGCACAGAGTGGGAGAAATTTATTTATTTCTTCTTCAAAATTTCTAACATCAGTTCGTGGAGATGCTGCTGCCAGCAAGAATTTCTTATCCTCCACTTTAATTTCCAAAATGATATATTCGCTACGGAATTGATATGCGCTCGGTGATTGAGTTAGAATTTTTGCATTGAGATCAGAGCGTAGATAAATCCCTACTCCGCCCGCTTCCTTTGAACACGGTCATTACAATAAAATTTAAAATTATGCGAACGTAAAAGGTCATTTTTAATACTAGGCTTCGTCCAAGTTTCACTAACTGCTACTGTATGTATGAATGTTACCAATTGAATTAAACAGGATTTCAAATTCAACAAAATGCTTTAATAAACTTTGCGCATTAATATATATCGCATTAAAGCCATGTCGGGAAGTTTCATTAAATTCACTTTACAACAAATTAGCCGTCACTCTTTGAATCCTCTACCTCTACCTCCTCGAATGCAGAACATATATTACTTTCAAAAATACAACAGAGTCTAATATTTTCGTCAAAATACACGAAAGAAAAAGAAACTGAACTTGAGGATAATGTAAACCCATTGTCAGTGGGGGAGGAGAGGGATAAAGCGACGACAGACACCGAGCATGGTAAAACATTCTTAATTTCGAGCAGATAGGATATTTGGACATCATTGATGAAGGATATTGCCCTGCACAAGAATGCAACGGATAGGAGTGGGTGAGAGCACGATGAGAGAGAGGAGGGGGTTAGGTGGCAAGCAACCAGTCGAGGGTGGTTCTTAGAGGTGCTTGGGGGAGGAGGGGAAAGTTAACGGATGTTTCAAGTGTCTTTTTTACGACTGCCATGGTTACCAACTTAGAGGAACAATCAACTGTTTAACCTGTAATGAAACCTTATTTTTGTAATAGCATATTTACTATACCTGTGTAGCAGACAGAGAAAATTATGCTCATACAGGCTCCATATTGCTTTCACACTGACACAGTCGATACATCTTGTGCTTTTACTTACTACTAATCGCACAAATTTCACATAGAGATAGTGGCAAAAAACGCGCGCACACACATACACACACGAACACAAGAGATGGATTGAATACATACTAGCATAAGTGCAAGCGCATAACGAATGACAATCAATGCAACATTGTGGTACGTAGTAAATAACTAATTGGGACTCGTTGCTACTCGTGCATCCAAATATAAAAATTCTGATGCTGTTACAACATATAAACATCAAAGCTGTTCTCGATCATATTATATACACATCTGCATACACACAGCACAATATAAACATATAATCTTGAGAGAGAGAAAAAAAAGGCTTCAAACCTGCTCTTTCCAAAATTGTGCAATGGGTGCTATGCAGGATTCCAGAAAGGAAGGAAGTGATTCCCAGATATTCTCAGAGGTAATGATGGGTCGAAATAAGCACAAACGGAGCAACTTTCCAGCAAGTAACTTTTTTTTTTTACAAGTCGATATATCAAGAAGATTCTGCTTGCCGAAAGATTTTTTTAAAAAAAGGTTTGCGTACGAAAAAGGAAAGTAAGAATGCCTTACATTCAACGAAAGGTTTGGTTTATTTATTATCAGTGAGAGACAATATCATTGCCCGGTTGAATAGCAGTCATTATGTATGCAATCTTTGTTCATACGAAAAGTCGTCTTCTTCATGCCCATTTCGAGTTACTTTTATTTCAAACAATTTCTGGGAATTCTTTACTTTAGGCAAATTCTTGCGCGCACTTATTGCACAATTTTGGAATATACGTTTCCGCAAAAGCAGGTTTTAAATCTCTGAAGATGCTATGTATACCTCAGCTCAACCGTTTGGGTGTTAGGAAATATCAAGCTCTGAAGTTCATTTCCCACGCTTTCGAAACCCTGTAGCTACTTATACGCCCGATTGCAAAGACGTAGATCTAGGCTACACCGTGGTTTAGGCTAAGCTGGTGCATTTGACAAAAAACTTTTAAGCCAAAGGCTAACTTTGACTAACATAAACTGCGTCTTTGCAATCGGCCTATAAGGTTGGTTGCATGTCGGTACCACCATTAGTTACCGCGAAACATATTTGAAATTTGAATTTATTTATGCACTTTTGCTATCTTTCGTTCAAAGTCGAGATAGGATAGGGTAGATGATAAGGAAGGTATCGGTCATGTCCTTGCTGACGGTGCCATCTCCTCGTGAAACTGAGGGGAAACCATGGAAATACTCATCAGGATGAACGGCCGTGCGGTTCGAACCCGCGTACTTACCTATTATCGATCTAAAGTCAATGACATTACCGCCTCCACCACGGGTCTGGGTGTCGTGGGGTAGGAGTTGGAACACTTAATAATTTAGTGTAGTTCAACACTGTTTCTTTTGCACTCACTGCACTTATGTTTTACCTACCTGGAGATGTAAATAGTGATAACTTTAATCATGAGTATGGTACTGTGTAAACTGAATGTTAATAAACATGATAGAATGATTACATGCATATGATAATTATAACAGGAAACATATAGGAGGAGGTCTTTATATGGATAATGTACTAGGTAAAGCAGAGAAATATAGATTAGCCATGCATAACTATTTGTCTCGAAGATTCTACTATGGATCTATGCTCAGAATTCTACAAAAGGTTCAAGAATAAACACATTATCTTATATTGGAAGTGCAGGTAGTAACACTGGTTTATTTATTACAGTTTACATTAGGATTTAGCAATTAGCCGTAAGATTTATGGGCTAGACAATAGATACTCACCGCTGATTAGAAGCTTGCAGATTACAACATTGGCGCATTAATGATGGATCGAGCACTATTGTCAGGTTGCATGGCTATAGAAAAGTTTGATATGAACACAATGGATACTGACTTCTACTTAGAACAATTTGAAAACTATTGTGATGTTCATGAAATTAAAGACGATAAAAAAGTACCGATTTTGATCACGCTTATGGAATATGAAATGTATACATTATTCAGAGATTGATATGCTTCTTCGATCTTCAAAGAACAAACTTAGTGATATAAGATACACGTTACGAGAACACTACGCTCTAAAAACTAATATTATCGTTGACAGATAGAAATTCCATGGCATGAGAACAATCTCCATTACTATCTATACAGGATTTTACAATTCTGTTAAGGATACAGGCAGTTAAATGTGTATTTGGAGCAGCTATGGAATACATGATGAGACATCAGGTAGTAACAGGAGTAGATAGAGAAGACACTCGTAAACGTTTGTTGACTAACCCTAAGCTAACATTTCACAAGGCCATAGACATGATTAGCATTGAAGAACAAATAAAAATGATTCTCAATATTTTAAGTTGCCAGTGACCACGACAAGCGAGCTATTAACCATAAAAAGACACAATTCAAACAAACCGTTACCAAGAGAAAGCAGTGTAACAGAGCAGATTCTGAACGGAACCAAATTTGCTATCCGTGTGGAAAGAGAAAAGACTAAGAATTGCTATGCGAGGACACTTTTTAATATTTTAATTGTCAAAAAATGGGACATTTAGCAATAAGAGTTTTCGGCTGGACTACAGATACTCACCGCTGATCAGAAGCTTTCAGAATACAACCCTGGGTACCGCGATATATGTACGGTGTTTGCAGGGCAGGACAGGAGGAATATTTTTTCGTAAGCTTGGGTTATGTATCTTATAATAGTTATATTTTGTCCAAATATATGTTTCGATGAAATATTTTTCTCCAGACAATTGGGGTATATGTCATAGGTTATTTAATGCCATTTGAACGTCGTTACCTTGGCGTGATATATTTGTTTTCCTAAGGTGTGCGTAGGACAGGAGAAATGTCTTTTCAATAGATTGGGTCATGTGTCATATTTTCTCATTGAACTTCGCTGCCACCGTTGACTCCTGTAATAGTTATACACTATGTGATAAACAGTATCCGGACACCCTGCGAAAAGCAGAATGGAACGACCTAAGAAACTCACGGATCTTAAATGTAGTCAGCTGATCAGGTGCTACTTGTGCAAGAAATTTGTACGCGAGATTTTCATCCTCCTGAACATCTATAGATCTACTCTTTCCGATGTTATAGTAAAGTAGAAACGTGAAGGGACATGTACAACCAGTGTGTAGACCGACCGACCCGCGATTTTCGAATGTTTAAGAGGGTCATACAGCGTAATGATCAATCATCCATCGCCACCATCACACAGGAATTCCAAACTGCATCAGGATTTACTCCAAGTACCATGACTGTTCGGCGCGAGCTGCGGAAACTTGGTTTCAATGATCGACCAGCTGCCCCATAAGGCACGCACAAACAAATGCCAAACGCCGCCACGCGTTGTGTAAAGAGCGTCAAAACTGGACCACAGAGAACAGTGGAAAGCATTGAATGGAGTGATGAATCACGCTATACAATGTGGCGATACGATGGTAGGGTGTGGGTGCGGTGAATGCCTGGTGAACGACATCTACCAGCCTGTATAGTGCCGACTATGAAATTCGGTGGTGGTGGGGTTACACTGTGGTCATATTTCACCTCGAAGAGGCTTGACCCCCTTGTAGCTTTACTAGACAATGCAATGGCACAAGGTTACGTTGACATTTTAAGCATTAAGGCTAAAGGTGGGCCAACACCGTATTGAATGACAGTGTTTCCAATGGAGGGCGGCCCAAACTTGTACTTCATTTTCAGATGGGTATCCGCATACTTTTGATCACATAGTGTATGTTGTTCAAATGTATGCTTTCGACGAAATATTTTTTCTCCTGATATTCGGTCATATGCCATGGGTCATTTAACACCATTTGAACGTCGATACATCACGGAATTTTTATCTTTGTCGCCGCCTATTATGATAAAAAGATCTGCCCATTTTGTTCAAATTTTCTGCACATTTTTTTTCAAAATCCTCCAAATGAGGATCCGATTCTGCCAATGAACTAACTGAACAGAAACTGTCACTTGGAGAGGACCACAATCACTATAGACTGACTGAGCACCTTAATTGTGGACAAGATGGAACGTTCTTACGAGTCTTCGATTCCTCCGCTGAGTGCTATAACACGACCAACATCTCATCTCTGCTTTAAGGAACAAATAAGTTTTTGCCATAGAATCAAGCTATATTTAGAAATTCATTATTGTCAACATTTATTGTTTTGCTTTTGATTTTTAAAAAAGGAAACTTTTTGCTTTGGTTTGAAAAAAAGAAACCATCTTTTGGAATGAAAATACAAACTGAAGATTGTATTTTCGAACAGGTTACAGTAAAGATTATCATAGTACTAACGAGGAGGATGATAATCCAAATTTATCTGATGAGAGTTGTGAGTCTAGATCCAGTGCTCTTAGTTTTAACAAAAGAAAATTTATCGATAGTCTTGTAAGGAGATTAAGTAGAACAAATATCAAAAATGATTCACCGCAAGACTATGACAACTTGCCACAGTGGTGTGGAGATTTCAGCAGAGAGAGCCCGACCTTATATCTAGAAGGGCTAGCGACATATTTGTCATAGATGGGTTTAAATAAAACTGAGTCAATGTCCACTGTAAAAAGATCAATGGTTGGTCTTTGGGCGTTTTCTGGTTACACTGCAGCAAGATAAGGACTTATGCTGATTTTTGCTGGATATTTTTAGACATTTATGGCAGTGATGAAAAGATTAAAGTCAAGAAGAGCTCAAATACATCAGAAATGATTGGCAGCAAGTAGAAAACTACACTGATAAAGTTCAAAAACTAGTCATCAAATTCACCACTATTGATGAAAATATCTCATCTGCTGAATTATATAAAATAATAGTTAATATGTTACCAGGTAGATTACAACGGGACCTCTTATTCTCTAACTGTAATACACTGGAAGAATTAATACAAAGTGTAGAAAAAATATGAAATGTTTATGACATCCAGAAAAGATAAGGATCAATATGGTGATAGTAAACAGAGATTCGGTGACCGAAATAGGAACTTTCAGAACAGTAACTATCGTCAATGATAGAAATTATCAAAAAAAGATATGAACCTAAGAATACTCAGACATCAGTTAATAGTAATACACAAAGAAATAGGTCAGATAATGCTAAACAACAGAATGTTCACAGAGTATATTTGTTAGAGGAAAATTTACAACATGAAATGCCAGCTGATGATGTTGAAGTTAACAGACAAGCACGAAACTATGATATCACTCATAAAGATGATATGAGAATAAGGAAGGAAAGTAGTATTAATCATGAACGTGTTGAAAGAGTTGTAGAAGAAATCCAAACTGAAGAACATAACAATCTTACGAAAACTATGACAATTAGTATTGCTGCTATAAAAGCAACAGCTTCATTGGATATGGGAGCAACATGCTCTATAATGAGCCATGAATTCTTCAGAACATTGAAAGACAAGTACTCATCCGAACAACTTAACAGTATCGATACTGAATATATATTTGTCAATAAAAAGTGTTGATGGGTTTGAAATCAGAATTATTAAAGGTAAACTGGATAGGGCAAGTTCGCCACTAGTCGACCCTTTTTGCTTCCTATTGTATATATAAAATATATCCGGTGTTCTTGTGCAGCAAAAAGTAATTCTCAATAAAGCGTGCACTATTTACCACCAATTACATTCATTGTTTCATTCTCACTTGACCAGCTAGAAATGTGTAGTCAATCAGTTTGGACGTATCGGTGACATTTTACCGTAAGTCCGCAGTTTACGACAGCGTAAAATGGGAATTTGTGTTTTTTTTTTTCTTTTTTCCGAGGAAATGCATACTTTGTACGGTAAGAATACATAATTAACTCAGTTTAGCTCTTTTAACATGATTTACCAATAGGTATAAAGTGAAAAGTGACGCAATAAAAAATGGTCAGAATTTGACATTTTTTCTTCCAAACAAAGCAATTGTCGACCAAGGGTGGTCGATTACTGGATTATTTGAGAGTGCACCAAATTACTTCTTGTTTGCTATTAAGCTCAGTTTTCCAATATAAATGTATAAAATTCTCGATTTCGTGACATATTCCAAAGATCACGGTAACATCATGTTGGTCGACATGTGGAATATTTCTTGCTATTTGTCGACCGCGTCATTTCATTCGGTTTTTGTACCTTGCTGATTGGAATTTGTTCAGTAACATTAGCTGAAAGTTTTTATTTATTTATTTTTATAATGGAAATCTATTTACTGTTTCAGTGCAAAAGCAAAACATTTGTAACGGCTCTCTATGAGAGACCGTACTTCCATTTATCTCGTTCAGAATTTGAAGAACCTTACCCTTAGATTTGGTTTTCTTAGATCGATTCATGGAGTTGCTATAACTCTTTTTATTATTATTATTTTTAGGCACTTTACTTTCGTAAAGTGAAACTCAATTGAATGTAACAGCAATCACGGCTAGCTCAAATAAGAAATAAAGAATATTGTACAAAGAATCGCTTTGCACCGGCTTAACTTTAGTATTTCTCGGACACTATAAATACTTTTTACGTAAAAGAAAGTCAGAAGACTGATTTCTGAATGAATATAAGGATTTATGCATGATCTAACATACATACACGAATATAAACAAAGAGCTTCCCATTGTTTAACAATGCTAAGCACAATTTATATTGCAGGATGATTATCATTCAAGCAGCATAAAATAACTATAATGAGAAGTATATCTCGTTGATGTCGTAAAAATACAATATTTACCCAACATAGATAAAGTCAAAGCGCATTTGACGAAGAATTACATTCTTAAGCCTCGCAGGCTATTTTACCAACGACATCTTATTTCGTTTCCTTCTTTTCTTCTTCCGTCATGTCGTTTTTCTCTCAACATTTTAGTCTAAGTTCTTGAATCTAATAACAATGCCGTTTCAGCCTAACAGACAGTAATTGCCTTGTTAACATCGCTAACACACTGAATTCGCAACAATTCAAACATTGTTCATTGTATCACTAAAATAAAAGATCAACATAGTAGGATAAAGTTAACGAACTTGACGTGTCGTTACACATGCCCCCTGTCGACGAAAAATAGAAACAAGTATAATTTTCATGCAAAAGAATACAAAGTTTCTATTGCTCACAAGGAATTTCACTTTACCTCTAAGTCTTCCAGCTCATCAAGATCAAAACCATGGGTTAACCACACTATTTTGCTGTGAACTTTCTCCAGCTCTGGAAACACGTCAATGTCAATATTTTTCTTCTCTAGTATGTCCCTAGCTAAAATATATTGGTTTTCAGCTTGTTCATAATTTAAATTAATAGTTCAAGTTTTTGCCTTATTCGTCAGGTTAACAACTACATCAGTTACAAATTGCTTGATACTTTTGGTAATTTTACTATTTGAGGCATAGTTATCATAACCTTCCACTAGATGATTACATTGACTCACCTGTTGAAGTGTCATATCCTTAAGTCCTATTCCACTCATCATTCCTACTATTTCATCCTTTTGCACATCATTGGTTAATTCCATCCGATTGTCCTTTACCTTTACTTTGCCATGATTCTTCTGCAACTTACAAGCATTTTTTTTATTGTGTTCTCCATTTAATCCTTGATCAGAATTAAGTTTCAGTCTAGACAGCTCTTCGGTTTGATTAATATTATTCCCCACAATTTTAATATCTTCTCTAATTTTCCACAACAGCTCTCCAGTTTGATAATCTAGTGTGACAGAGTCGCAGTTTTCTAAAAAGCTTTGACCCAGTAACATCTCGTACGGACAATGTTCAATTACTAAAAAGTCACACTGTATTATATGTTCATCAATTATCACACTAGCGCTCAACTTGCCTCTAACTTTGATGTTACGGTGATCAACTGCCTTTAATGTAATGTGTCCTACCCCTGTCCTATCCAACCTAGCGGCTTTATGTGCCTCCTGGATTTTATTCCACAACTGCCTAGATGTTATGGAACATGACGCATCAGTGTCGACTAATGCCCATGTTCTTTTATCACCAACTTTAACTTGGACTCTATTCAAAAGGCTCTTGGTACTTTGTTTACCATTTTCTAGAAATGTTGTACATACTTCTATATCGGTATCAGATAAAGTTGGCAAAGAGTAAGTATCTTCTCTTCCATACTACTCACATCTGGACCCAATTGTTGCGTATCATTTTCTCTATTTTCAGAATTCAACCTTCATTGTACTGGTTTATCACTCTCATATCTTTGAGTTTCGTCCATTATCTGCTGACAGAGATTTACCCTTTCTTTCATGTTCCGCACTCCCTCCGTGAAACGATTCTTATCACGGTTAATTTGCATATTACCATAACCTTGTCTTCCAGTCTTGCATCTTCTCTACAATTACCTCATGAATTACCTCCCAATTTACCATTATTAACAGGTTTAGGTAAAACTCGGCTATTTTTAGGACTTAAACATCAATTCATCAACTTTACGAACATACCTAAGTAGATCTACTACAAATGAAAAGGAAACCGCTGCAAGTTCTCTCTGCATTCTTATGGGCAACCAGGGTTGCCAGGGATTTTTAAATTCATTTTCCCTGACATTTCCAGGTTTTCCAGGCAAGATCTAATATTTTCCAGACACATATATTTCCTCCAGATATGAATGAAAGGAAAGCCCTCCAACATCCACCCACTACCTTCCTTTCATTCAGTTTGTTTGTCGTTAAATATACATTTAAAACTTTGGTACATTTCACTATATTTCTTTCTTAAACAAACAAAAGCAACTGAACATGAAGTAATATTTTTACAATGAATATCTTTAAACTGCAATATTGCTATGAAGTCCAATAATCTACCTGTATAATCTTCCATAATCTGACTGATCTATGCCATAACATGCTTGCAACTTTGTCAAATCATATTACAATAAAATTAAACAAAAATATACGTAACTGAACGTGTAGTAATACTTTTACATGTTAATATATATAAATTGCAATACTTTAATAAGATTATAATACTTATAACTAGTGCATTGCATTTTGATCCAAAGTTCTCTACTTTAAAGATGATCTTAAATAAAGTCTCGATCTCAAGTTCCAAATTTGTACATTCAATGGGAGTCTGCAATGAAAGTTTTGATTTCATCCTTTCCAAAACCTTAATCTGATCAGCTATGCGCTTATTTTCTTTATTTTTCAAAATATCAGCATTACTTTCCAACCTTTTCCTTTGCATGACTTCTTCGTAACGTCTATCTGATCCACATAAGTACTGAAGCATTTTTTTAGTCTATATCGATACCAAGGGGTCCTCCGGCACATTGTATAGCATCATAAACTACTCGCAAACCCACCAAGGAGTCTTCATGCATATTTTCTACCAGCATGTCTTTGTTAACTGAAAAACCTTTCTCGACGAAAGCATTTCCATGGGAAAGAATAAGTAACATTTTAATTATGTATCACAAATAACAAAATTCACTATTATGATGAAGATGATTGTAGTAGAAGGCATCTAACCTATCTGTATACACATTAAATGATTCAAATTCCTTCTTCCATTCTTTTGTTGCGCTGAAATACACAATTTTGAAAACGATGTTTCACTTTTTCAGATTTTAACCGTTTCCACTAGATTCTTGTTATGCAGTTCCTCAAGAACATGATACGTCATAGCTACGCTTACAATCTGAATAGTACAAGTTTGCTTTGGATTAACACCTGCCAGGCATCTCACAATTTTTTATTTCAATGAACACTTTTCAATAAGTTTTGAAGTTGTGCCTGATAGAAATTTTCTGCAATCAAACAAAAACTCCAATTTACAGCGTTCACCAACTTTACTTTGATCTAAAAATTTCTTTGAAGCAAAACCAATATCAGTCTTCGAACAACTAACCAACTGATCCACATCATTCACATTGACTCGACGCAACTTCAATACAGAGTCCGCTTTCTGCAAAATATCCTTCTTAGCAAATCTGTTCACTTCGAAGTATTTCTCCACACTCGGATCCTAAAAATGGTGCTAAAAGTTGATCTGACTGAAATCTTCTCATAAATGATTCTACATCTTCTGCAAGAGAAACAAAAGATGCTCATTTTGCTGGAGTTAAGGGATCAACGACTGCTTTTTGAACAGTTCCAGTTTCAATGTGTTGAGGAAGATCTTTCTTCTACTCCTGCATGTATTTCTTAACATCAGGAAATATATATACTGCACATTTTGCAACTTTAGAATTTTGAACCCATCTATTCTGGCAGAATTTAAGAAATTTTTGTTTACCAGTACATGACAAAATAATCTGCTCGACGTGCAGGACTGTCTTTAAACAATTTGTACAAATCCTTCAGAAGTCCATTTAAATTCCAGTTAACCTGTTGCTGACCAGTCTGAAATGCTCCATGAACAACGTGAAGTCCGCAAGAGCCTAAGTTCAATGGTGCAGGGCACTGTTCATCTACTTTTACTTCATGAATCAGATCCTGTAAAAATTTCCAATTCACATTGGGACCGTCCATTGAAATCTGAATGATTTTTGATAATGGCAATCCACACAAACCCTCCTTAAACTTCGTTAGTAAATCTTCCGCTGTGAAATGACCAAGAAATACAGAATTAAGGTACCTGGTTGATGCCTGGTTTGTATTTTCGTCCCAAAATCTGACTATTAAATCCAGTTGTTATTGTTGCGTAATGTTATTTAAAACTTCATCAAAACAGACAACAAAATTTGGCACTGTCTTCAACATATCCAGCAACTTGGTTTTCATATGTGCTAAACCATACACAACAACATATGATGCTTTGGTTTTTCCCAATGAAAGCTGCTTAGCAATGTTGCTATCATTAAGTCTAGTCCACTACATGAATTATATGAGAAATGTTCACTCACAACTTCCATAGCCCATAACACTTCTGCTTTGGTAACATTATCTCTAATCACATACGCATTTAAATCATTATGTTTATCTGAAGTACAATGCATTTTCTCACTTGAACTTTCACTGTTTGCCTCGGAAGCATCCCACATACTACATATTGAAACCTTGTCTTTGGAACTTGCCGAACTTTCACTACGTTCTGTCTTTTTCAGGTACTGTGTTAAAACTGTTTGCTTTTTCAAACCTTCTCTTTTTATACTAGGCACACTTTTCGAATGACTTATAACTGCTTGTTGGTCCATATTACTGAGCTCAAATGTCTTACTGCATAATACACAATAAGATAAACCTTATAAGGATTTTTATCAACACTTCTTAGACAAGAGGCCCAATCAGGATGAATATTTACATCAGTTCAGTCAACGTTAAAAACTGCTGTCTTCCTTGACATTTTCACTTTACCTGGAACCAATTAACATTTGACCTGAAGAGTAAAATAAAATTTATATATACAGGTAAGTTGCACTCAATTAGCAAAAAACACGAAAGCTGCAAATAAAATTTTAATAACTTTTTAAAAATAATTTTAATTACTTTCTACCTATCCATCTCTTTTCTTCATTATGACACTCTAAAAGGATTTGACACGTTTTAAGTCAAGCCGTTAGTATACTATAGCCACCTACCAACATTTCTTGAAAAACTAGTAATTCCTTCTTCTGGTGTTTTATGAACACCGTAAAAAAAAATATTTTCATTAAAGATACATCACATTTTTTCAGACTGACAAATTCCAAATTTTGAACCTACCGTGTCCTCATGTAGTAGGATTTTATCTGTTAATTTAGTCCCTCACATGAGTAACTTGTTTGTGATCACTGATTAATTTACTAAGAGCACATAATAGGTTCAATGTTTTGAAAGTCAATGTGACAAATCGCCGGTAAAACACGGAAAGGAGGAAATGACAAAAATGCAATTTTGAGAAACCTTATATCAGCAATAGGCTGTTGAAAACTTACTTTTATGTCGCAAACTGGAGTATGTGATTGTAGAGTGCTTCTTTACTTTTTAACAAAGTGTAAGTTTTAAAGATCCATTAAAACAATGAGAACAACTGGCTTTGACTTTGCTCTCCTGGAAAGTTGATAAAAATAGCTTACGCTTTGATGAGTGAGTTAATTGTTATTAACGTGGATTCCGAACCACATGTGTCCACATCGGGAATCGAACCTGGGAGTCCTTGGTTAGAAGGAAGCGAGCGTTACCACTCAGCCACAGGGGACATGCTTACGCTTTTGTGTGTTTTTACTTTTTACCAGCGAAAGTGATGTATCTTTATTGAAAGTATATTTTAAAGTCTTCATGAAAGACTACGAAGACTACATCTCAAAAGTAAACAAGTTTGATAATATATTTTCCGAAAGGACAACTAAACTAGGCACTAGTACTTCATAATCTTTATTAATACGTCATTTCAAAGTTTCCTCCTTTAATATTGAATCACTTGTAGCAAAATATAAGACAAGATGATAAGCAAATTTCCTCAGCTTGTACGACGCCTGGAGACTTGGTATTCAAAGCAATCATCACTGGAAATTTGCTTTTAATCAAATGATAAATCATTTAAATGATACCCTCAAAAACGGTAAAGAAAACGAAAGTACCGGTACTGATTAAAAAAAAAAGTGGAAACAATAGTATGAGCAAAAGTATTAAAATTCCATGTCATTTCCCCTCTCTTCATTGCCGGCTATTTCAATATGTTTCTGATTTACCCTGACATTTCCAGATATTCCATGTTTTCCAGGTCACTGGCAACCCTGAAATATTTCTTCAGTTCCCTGGAGGTTTATTAGTATTTTATTAGAAACTATACCAAATAACGTCAGCCATATGATATAGGAATCATAGCAATTTGGCAATGAATGCATAAATAATCCCATCATTTGCCTCATAAGAGTGCAGGAAAACAAAGCAATAGTAAATTGGGATGAATGTGTGAGGGCTTAACTCCAATCCTGTTGCAGCGTAAAGCATTAAATACTATTGCTGTGTGGAAAAAAAACACTGTTTACAATACTATTCGATGTGTGAATGTTATATATGTACGCACTTAATTATATGAAATGAACAAAATATATACATAATGTGAATGTATGCTAATTTACGCTGTGTTTACTTTCTTATTCTTGTAATTATTTCATACAGTTATACGAATAACCAATAACTGTCCCGTCTCAGTTTATTTATGGCTTTCAGGCTCAGTCTAGGATTGGGTAGGAGAAAGGATGCGGGAACAAGGTGGCCAGGTTCTAAATTGAAGGTACCACTCCGGAATCGTGGTGTTGGTTGTCCGCGAAATAGCAGACGATGGTTGGTCTGGTAGTAGCAGCTCTTTGTGCACCACTTGACGACTAGTCAACAAGATAAAGAGCATGCGTGATCTTCCGTGAGAGTAGAGGTGGTCTTGCGGTGTGAGGCAAGGCCCCGCGGTCACAACCAATGTCTAGCACGCCTTAGAGTATCATACATGACCCATTTTTCGTCACTGGTGAGCTCTCGATCGAATATGGTTGTGTTGTGGTGCCGAGAAGGCAACGGCAAACAGGCTGTCACTTGTTGGTCCTCGCTGGCTCCCAACAGTGTGTGGGGTAAACACTTGCTCAATTTGTAAACAACGAACCAAGAACGAGCTGCTTCGACACCCCCCATTTGTCTTTGCCACTACTCGAGCTGTGAGTGTGCAAAGACACTGCTTTGGTCACGGTCAATGTTCCCACTCCTACCCTGCTCGCTTTTTCAGCACCTGAGGCACTTATTTCCCTATCAGTGACGTCTTTCCATGCGACGGCAAGCATTTTCTTGGTTAACTTGTACAATCGGTCAATGGGCAGAAAATGGCCCTTAGGTGCTGTACTTCTTCCAAAGGATATGGGTGTACCTTACGCGATGTAAATGTGGTGCAGTACTCCTTCCAAGGGATACGAATGTACATTACGCGATGTAAATGTAAGTGACACATCACATTTGTCAACCAAAATATCGTGCTTGCTTGCATGTTCTCTAATACATATATGTCTAGTTACTTACGCACTTTTTTCTTTAACATAGACTAAGTCGTGATATTACACAAAGAAAAGAACCCACATAACCAAAAAGTAAGCACAACGTATTTACCTTTCTCAGGAGTAATAATAATGATGATATTAATAATGAAATTATGTAAGTAAGATGTGGGAGGCAATTCGTGAAACAATTAAGAGCGCTGCGAAGGAACGCGTAGGTGAGAAGAAACAACAGAAAAACAAACCTTGGTTTGATGAAGAATGCATTAAACTTCATGAGGAACGAAAACAAGCAAGGCAACGATGGCTAAGTAATAAAAGCGAAGCAAATACCAACCACTACAGTAACGCGAAACGAAACGCCACACTAGGGTTCAGAAACAAAAAGCGAGAATATCTGACGCAGAAGATTCAGGAGATTGAGGAAAACGGGAAGACAAATAACATACGAGATCTATACAAAGGGGTAAACTCGTTAAGAAAAGGTTACCAGCCGAGGTTAGGAATGATTAGAAATGAACGTGGAGCTCTTCAGGCGGATCCGACTAAAACTGTCGATGTGTGGAAAAGTTATTTCGACAAACTTCTTAATGTACACAGCGGGGAACAAACACAGGAATTTGAAATTCATACTGCAGAACCTCGGATTCCCGGCGCTATCGAGATCGAAATGTCGGTTAAGAAATTGAAAAATTTCAAATCACCAGGAATAGACAATATTCCAGCCGAATTAATTAAAAAGGAGGAACGGCACTAATCAAGGAACTACATAAATTGATAAGTGGTATATGGAGAAACGAGGAGCTCCCAAAGGAATGGAAAACATCAATAATTGTTCCGATTTACAAAAAAGGCGATAAGTCGGAATGCAATAATTACCGCGGAATCTCGTTACTTCCAACCTGTTACAAGGTATTAAGTAATATTCTGTTAACACGCCTAAATGTATACGTAGATGAAATAATTGGAGATCACCAATGTGGATTTAGAAGAAATAGATCCACGTTGGACCAGATTTTTGCTTTGAGACAAATTTTGGAGAAGAAATGGGAATACAATGGGACGGTTCATCAGCTATTCATTGATTTTAAGAAAGCATATGATTCTATCAAAAGGGAAAAGTTATACAGTATCCTGATACGATTTGGAATTCCGAAAAAATTGGTTCAACTAGTGAAGATGTGTCTCAGCGACCCCATAAGCAGAGTACGGATAGTTTCAAGATTCGCAACGGATTGAAACAAGGCGATTCCTTGTCACCACTACTGTTTAACTTCGCGTTAGAATATGAGATTTTAAAAATTAAAGGGGACAAAAAGGGACTATCATTGAATGGTTTGAATCAACTGTTTGTATACGCGGATGATGTAGATTTAATAGGGGACGATATAGATGCACTACAAAGCAACACCGATGTCTTAGTAGAAGCGTGCTATCAGATAGGTCTACAGGTAAACATAGATAAAACAAAATACATGATAACAAGCCGAAGAACAGGGAATGAAGGAAATAAAAACATAAGAATTAAGCATGAGGTCATAGAGAAAGTAAACAAATTTAAATACTTGGGAGCATACGTAACAAGCAAAAATGAGGTCACGGAAGAAATAAAAAGTCGCTTAGTATCGGGGAACGCATGTTTCTACTCAGTCCAAAAACTTCTAACATCGCGATTAATATCAAGGAAATTGAAATTAAAAATATACAGAACGGTTATTCTGCCGGTAATACTTTACGGTTGCGAAAGTTGGAGTACGACCCTAGCAGATGAACATAAATTACGTGTATTTGAAAATAAGGTTTTGAGAAAGATATAAGGGCCGAAACGGGACGAGATGACTGGAGAGTGGAGGAGACTGCATAATGAAGAACTCCACGGACTGTACGATTCATCAGATGTTGTAAAAATAATGAAATCGAGACGACTAAGGTGGGCAGGGCATGTAGCTCGGATGAGGGAAAAACGAAGATTATATTCTATCCTGGTTGGAAGACCCGATGGAAAGAGGCCATTGGGAAGACCGAGACGTCGTTGGGAGGACAATATTAGAAGAGATTTTCGAGAAGTAAGTGTTCGTGATGAAAACTGGTATACTGCCCAGGATAGAATCCAATGGCGAACGTTTGTTACTGCGGCGATGAACTTGCGAGTTCCATAAGCCATAGAGTTAGTTAGTTAGTTAGGAATAATATTGCAAGCTACAGAAAAATGAATGAAACGAAATTACGTTCATCCATATTAGCAATGAGGAAACTGATTACTGTTTCGTCCACATGTTCTTACTCTAGCGCCAAATATTCATTCTACGCTTTTGTACCTAGTTCAACTCACGTCTCCTCAGATACGAGGTTCTCGTCAAGTTTATGCATTTGATATTTGCTATTCTTTTCTCGCTGTGTTTACTACTCTCTCTCAAAGAAAAGTTTAACAACACGAGTGAATACTGAACACAAAGCAACTTAAAAAAGCTCGAATTTTAACTTAAGTAATTATCAAGCGGAAGATAAGAAACAATGGTAGAATGGTAATGGTTAGTTGGATAAAATGCACAACGATTATTATAAAATGCACTTCGGTTAACTTTATTTTAAACAGTAATCGTTACTTACCTGTCAAAAAAGGGCATCGTTCTACATCTAATTTACAAAATCTGGTCTCGACGTGCTTTACTGCCAGTAATTTTAAATGATGATCTACTATCTTGCATCTGGAAGTATCACTTTTGTAAAAATGACATACAATGTCGTTCGACTTCTTCGAAACTTCAAAGAACTCCTTCTCCTCTGGTATTTCACTATATTCTCCATGTCCCTAATCAGATAAAAACAATCATTCACTTCAGAGCAAATTACATGAAAAGAAAAAGAAGATATTATTGTCTGTTTCACAAATAATCTTATGTGTGGTAAGTACTGAAATTAACACAGAAAACTTGACAGCCGTCGTAACCGAGACTAGAGCACGGATCTCCCAGTTGCCGGCTAGGTATGCTATCCATTACACCACCATAGGACGGTCAATTCTCTGTGTATATAAAATGTTCCTCCTAGTCTCGACACTCTTCCAGCTCCACATTGCTGGTTACAAGGCCCAGGTACTTCACTCTAGGTGGAATTTCCTCAACTAAAAATTTACCAGAAGTACTATCCAGAAAATAATAAATTCGAAGTTCCTTAACAGTTACTCGCACTACAGATTAGTTTTGTCTTTGGATAAAGTTTTCATCCTTCTGATGGGGAGGGAAAGGAGGTTCCATCCATTCACTTGCATATAATATTCTTCCCTTCTCACGTTCTGAAACTTTCATTGCATATTTTGAGTTTACCAGTACGATTGCGTGCTCTTTCACAGTAATTTGCTTTCTTCATTATCGAAGATTTACATACGAAAATAACCAAACAATCAAAAATTGTTTTACAAATTGATTTTGGTCCACATACTCGAGTTCTTATAAACCATCTTTCTCAAATGCTGTACTAAAAATCCTAAAACTGAGTTCCTCTGCTGAAGATTAAATAACTTTGATCCTTCATAGTAGATAGTAGTTCGAGTGCTTCCCTATGAAACAATATGTTTGAAATCTGTACAATGAACGTTTTCAAGAATGCTGTAAAGTAGGTGAATTTACTACAAAGCACATTTCTAATCAAATATTCTTGCCTACATGAATAAATGTGTTGGAATTCTTTTATGACAATCCTTCGGGTTTCTGGGGTAAAGTGGGGAGGAATGTGAGATTATTCTTGGCGTTCTGATCTAAAAGTAGTCATTGCACCTGCTATTAGCTCCCGGAACACGTAACTGAAACAATGGGAGATCATTTGTGCGGACAGTACCATTCATTATACTAGAAAGAAATCTAAGATCGGAAAGTTTACGGAGATTAGAGAGGTCATTTAATTTAAGGTTAGAGAAAGAATATCAGGTCTGAATAGATGAGATAAGAAAGAGCATCTATTATTGACTATACGTATGAACAAATTAACTATTTTATTCAACCTCAAGAGATTATTGCCACTTGCCATGGCCCAAATAGGAGAGGCATAATCAATAATCAGCAAAATACAGTTTACGAAATACGTTTTAAGTGCAAGTATGTTAGTAATACCAGTGAACTTATGTATCAGACCTAGAGGTTTCATAGCTTTGGAAATTATGTAGTCAATATGATTAAGAAAGGTTAATTAACTGTTGAACACAATGCCAAGATCTTGATAATGTTAAACCCAAGGTATAAGCTGGTTACGTACTTTATATGATGACATGATGGTATTTGTTTTTAAAGTAAACTTAATAGCTACAGATTCTGAGGGGTTGAGATGAAGTGGCCAATCAATACACCAGTTTTCTAAGCGTGTTGAGTTATTTTGCAAAGTAGTAAAGTCTGTGGGAGATGATATAGTGTGAAAAATTTTGCACTCATCGGCATAAAGAAGACTGTTGCAGTTATCGACGAGATAGTCACAAATGTCATCCATATACAGAGTAAAGCATAGCGGACTTAAGGAGCTGCGCTGAAGAACACCAAAAAGAACCGGAAGCCAGCTTGAGGGAACTCATATATGATAACTCTCGGTTCTCTATTGTATAAATACGAGGAAAGTAGAGCTTCCCACGAATCATGAATATTGAATCATTTCGTTATTTTCTGAATAAGAAGGGTATAATTAACTGAATCGAATGCTTTGGAAAAATCTAGAATAAATGACACCAAGTTCGTTTCTGCAGTTTAAAGCGCTAATGGCAGTAGCTTGGAGAACTGCAAGGTGTGTTTCATACGAGGTCCCACAGATAAATCCATGTTGATGGGGGAAGAGATGGGGAAGTACACGCGCTAGAATACGTTTTGATATTATTTTCTCACAGATTATCGATAAAACAGGAAGAAGAGAGAAACTGGCCTAAAGGTTTCGGTCCTTTTTTGTGAATTGGTACAACATTGGCTTGTTCCCAACAGTCAGGGAATTTTCCTTCAGCAAAACACTTGTTGAAAATTGTAGTAACGGGGAAACACAGGACAGGCGTGAGTCTCTTTAAGAACATATGAGGAATATTACTGGGGAGAAAGCTTTTAGCAGGAGACAATAAAGATAAGAGAGACGAGATTTGTGTGTGGTTCGTTTCAATTCTAGTTAGAGAATAAGGTATGACTGTTTTAATTTGTGCGAGTGATGTGAGCGTAGTCAGAGCTTTCTACAGTAGAAGGCCAGAGGGTACTATGTGGCAACGCAACATCATGGGAAGCCTGCCGGCTGATATAGTTTGTTGTCTGCTGTATTAACTATAAATGGATTCTAATAAATCGCAAGCAAACTGCTGGATTTAAAACATTTTGTGAAATATGTTGCATGTGATTTCAGATTCATCCTCTTCGTACGAGGAGGATGATAAAATGTTTTTAAAATACTTAAATTCGAGGCGCACTCCAACGATCCAAAAACATCCAAACCATTTGAAAAATTTGAATGATGATGATTTCTTTACAAAGTTCAGACTTACGAAAGAGACCGTGAAAAAAATAGTTCCTCAAATTGATGACATCTTGGAAACACCTACTAACTGTCAACACTTTTCATGCTATTTACTATTTTCTGTCATAATTACTACGTATGTTTTATCGTTCGAGCTGCTCCATTGTAATCGCTTGACGGCCCTTGCACTCCTTTTCATATCTGATGAATTCAATTAACGTAGCATACTGAATCTGAAGATAGAAAATGTTTTTTAAAAAAAGTGAAAAAGTTGAGTATAGGAACCGTGAAGTTATAACAATAGAGCAGTCTCACTGAATGTCCATCTATTTTGTAACATTCGGACTACGATACTTTGTTTTATTAACTGGAACAAGGCGCGTACGAGAAGGTTCTAGATCTCTGGTCCGCCTACGTATTTTTATAGTTACTAACTCAACTCTTTACAGATGTGTTTATTACCTTCTTTAGACATTATTTACCCAATATTGAAATCTTTTATCACGCTGCGTAGGTAAAAAGAACCTTTCTCAAACATTGCATTGGTGAATTAATTGAAATAATCTAGAAATGAAGATCAGCTAAAATTTGGAATACGCGGTAAGAACGCCCACAGTTAGCCCTTTCTGGTGGAGTTTACGAGACGTACTTCAAAAGGCATTATTATAGGAAAGTTCCTTGTAGACTATGCAATTAAATGTTAAGTTCTCAGCTCATAATAATTTAATATTTCTTACATAAAGGACATGCAAATTTAATTCGCACCCTTGTACAACGCGTATAAAGTTATTTGTTACTCCTATGAATGCGCCTCCTAAATTTACAGACATACGACTCGTAAAATTAAAGCTACCTACATAAGTAGTAGATTTAATTGCTCATAGTTCAACATATCAACACATATCAAACTTTACAACAAAAATATATCCGAAAACATATTTCTACATCTGAAAGAAATGATAGGGCTAACACACATGGTCGTCTTCCACAGCTCATCTAATTATAAATATCAAAGCTTATTTATACTTTTTTTTTAAATATATAACATACCTCCAATTGATCGTCTTCTACTTAAGTCTCCAACATCATTCGACCAACATTTAAAAAACAAAAATATCAGCGATAATTTGAACATACCTCCTACAAAGTTATTTAAATACACACCATGATACCTGCGCAGTCAGCCGTCTGGGCAGTGTTGCCATTTTTCAATACTCTGGCCTTTTACTGTAGAAAGGCTCTGGCGTGGTTGTAGAAAAATTACTATGAATAAGAATTGAATAGTGGAGGACGCTCGTTCCCTGTAGCAAGCTGAGTGGCACACGGAATGCGATCATGTTTGCGACGGGTGTTGATGGAAGACCAATATTTATTTGGATTTGAAGTGACGTTAATGTAAATAAATTGGATGTATTGTTTGTTAGTCTCTTTGCAACAACTATTTGGAATATTTTCGTAAGAAGGAGAAGGTGCTGTAGGTGTATGGATTAGGACATTGCTTCCAGAGAATCCAGGCATTTAGAATAAGTTTTGTTTCATTACTAAACCATACTGGGAATTTAGTAGGTTTTACATTTTTTTGTCGGTACAAGATCTTTTATTAAGGCCAACAAGCAGTCCTCAAAAAAGTATATTGCTTCTTCAAGAGATAAAGAATCAAGAATAGGCCACGGTAGATGATGAACCACTTTTTCAATCCCCTCTTCCAGTTCACTTTTCTCCATAGACAAACTGTCTTACTAATGGAATGTTGCCTTAAGCGTTTTACAAAGGAAGAGATTTCGGCATGCACTGAAACGTAGACAGATTTGACAACTTGTTGACCTTGGTTAATCTTTATTTTGTCGTAAGTACAGAGAAAGTAGTCTAAAGTTTCGTCTTTCCTGGTAGGAAAATTGACATGTTGATAGACCCCCAAGCCCCTTATGAAACGATTAAAGGAAGGACCATTTATCGTCACTGTCTGTGCATAAGCCAAAATCACTTGGTACGTAAATTTATATCGCCTACCAAGACCACACAACACTCTTCCATAGCACTTAAAACAGATTCTAATAATTCTTCCAATGGATCAGTACTAGTTTTATGAGTCTATAGAAGCAACACAGCAAGAACTTTTTTTGTACCACCGCTTACCTGGATCCAGATTGATTCGCATGAATTATTCTTCTAAATCAGTACGTCTAACGCAAGACCAAATACTGTGTATCAGGTTGCACGGTCTTTTCTGAAGATTTGATAATCCTTCAGAGAAATTTCAGAATCTGGGATGTAATTCTTAAACCACAGAGATGTAACTTTTAAACCACACTTCACTGAAGCCAACTGCATCATAGTCATTGATTTCATTAGTAAACAGGTAGAAAGTTGAACTTTTGGCATAAACTTTCAATGTTTTGTAAGTAATTTTAAAAACGTATCTTGACTGTTAATCACTGATGGGCCTGAATTTAAACGTAAATCATCCAACAGCAGTAAACAATTTATAGAATCCACAGAAAAACGTGAGAACATGAGCTCACCGACAAAGGCACTGCCTTTGTTGTTTTGGTAGCAGTCACGTGTTTTCCGTTGAGGTCGCGTGTAGTAAAGCCGGCAAAGAACACTGCAGATAACTCAACATCTAAACACCTAAGTGCACAGAAACTTCATTGCATCTAAATCCACACACACTCACAAACGTCACCAAACATAGTTAACACAACGAAGCAGAGAGTCCACCATAAATTCACATCTCTTCGGAGAGTACCAGCACGCACTTCCTGACATAACGTAATCTTATGTTACTAAGTAACACATACGTTGTTTTTTTTAGTGAATATCCCAACCCAAGCAAGGCCGGTTAAGATCGCAGCTATAATGTTTTATTTCTTGCCCTAAATGCAATTTTAAGCACCAACTACTTGTTTTGTAAGTGTACAAAATTGCCTGGTCTAAAGAGAAAATGTGATAAAACTGCTAAATATGATACATACTTTGTATATATTAATAACTGATACAGAATATTTATTTCCACTTTTGCAAATATTTTACCTGAATCCTGGAACGCACAAAAATGGGTCTGGAAGTTATCTCGTATTGATATATTTTTTTTAATATTCCTAAATGCTGGGGTTACAAATACTGTATAAACAATGGACTAGGCAAGAGTAGGAACCACAATTATCTACGTTATTTTGTAATGTACTTGTTCCTTTTATTCATTCAATTTAGCTTATGAACAGAGACGAATCATTCATTTCCTTCTCCTACACGTAATCACATTTTTTTTTTTAATTTAAAATAGAGAACATATTTTGTTAAATGATGAACAAAGCGATTATAAAAAGCAAAAATACAAGAATTCTATTACTACAGACAAACAAATCTTTTTTTATAATTCCCGAACTTTGAATTTTGATTAATTTATAGCACTTTTGCCACAATAGTAAACCCTATCATTCTGTTTTAGATATCTTTTATATATATATATATATATATATATATATAAGATGGTAAAAAAGTACTTAACATTATAAAATACCAAGACAGGCGTACACGAACTTCACAAATACCAAAGAAAAGCGGCAACATTTCGCAAAAGCGTTTTCAAGTGGTAGGAGAGAAAATGGAAAGAGCGGATTGGTATGGGACTTGTGCTAAGGAGACGCCATGTAAAAAACTGATGCTGGCTAATAATGTGGCCAGGTTATGAAGGCGGGAAAATGGCTAGCAAATGGTCGGTGAAAATAACAAATGGAGAAGGAAGTGCGGAGGTTGTTAAGAGTAGGTAAGGGGCTTCATGAAGAAATAAGTGGGTAAAGAGCAGAGAGGGGAAAATAATAATAATAAAGATGAAGGGGAAACGGGGAGAATAAAGGAACAAGATAGAAAAATAGAATAAAAGTACAACTAAAGACGGAAAGAAGGAGAGATGCAAGAAGAAGAAGAAACTGCGTTGCAGGGAGTTACATCAGCTGAGGCCGGTTTCATGGTTGGCGGAAAAGGACAGAGATGCACGTCTGCTCCCATCTCTTTTCTAACTGTGGCAGATGAGTCAGGGTTAAGACTGTTCAGGATACTGACTCGAAAGGTTTCGTCAAAAGTGCAGTCATACTAAGAAGTGTCCCCGGCGTCGGGAAGTGGCGCCCCCATCGCCCAGTCAGTTTTACTGACTGCAATCAGCCCTGGCAGCTGCTCACATCGTTGCTGCCTATGGGAAGTCCAATAGCAGGGCCAAAGTGCTTCTCTATTGAGAATTTTTACTTCCCACTAGCGTAGGGGATTGGCGACCTCATCGCAGGCCTACGGGCCGCAACGTGATGCATCATCACCTAGCCCGAGCAGCAGACCATCGCTGCTCGTATACGGCGTAGGGAATTAGCGACCCCATCGTCCAGCTGGCTTTTGCTGGCTGCAATCAGCCCTCGCAGCTAAACACCTACGCTGCTTGAAAGGAGGACCAGCACAGAGGAGTTCCATTCACCTTCACCTCATTTTCATCCACAGATGATCATAATTTTATCTCCTCTTTTGCTGTGAGTTGCGCCTCCGCGCAATGACCACGGATGTGACAGGATGTACTTGCATTGACGATGGCCCCTGGGCTCAGGGGAAAGGGGGCGGAACCATTGGATAGCGCCTAGTTCTTAACAGCAGATTCTTGGATGGTCTAGCTCGTTGAGACTGGGAAGTGCGCCATTGGGGAGCTCTTCGGACCTTTGGTCTCGCCAACACTCGGGGGAGTGGGTGTCCCAAGTATCCATCAGTCGGGAGTACAAGTGATTTCGACGCCCAAGTCATTGGACTTCGCCTCGATTTCCAGCTTGCTGACAAGGGTGATGAGGGTAGTACCCGGCAGCCTCGTTGGCTCCTCAGAACGAAGACGGAGAAGTGTGGGCATTTACGGCTTTCATTCATCATGGC
Organism: Lepisma saccharinum; assembly: GCA_022664845.1. Taxonomy (NCBI): domain Eukaryota; kingdom Metazoa; phylum Arthropoda; class Insecta; order Zygentoma; family Lepismatidae; genus Lepisma; species Lepisma saccharinum. The sequence continues at coordinate 164 of JAGDQP010012959.1, read as the reverse complement.
TCCACCACATCCTAATAAGTCGCCTTCGCAGAAAGAACGAAAGAGACAGAAGAGAGAGAGCGAAGAGAACGTCACTGATGTTAGTAAGAAGGCGCATAAAGCTAATGCATCAAGCAGTGACAAAGAAGATAAAATCGCAGTAGAGGAACAGACAAGTATCGTAC
>JAGDQP010012958.1:0-48989 GCA_022664845.1 Lepisma saccharinum | reverse complement strand
CGTGTGATTTGGGTGAGTAGCCATTTGAAGCACGTGTTTTATTACGTAGTATGTAGAACACGCAATGAAACGCGTGTTTCAATTGGCTGCTCACATAAATTGTGAAAAGCTAGCGTAATGTATGTTTAATTTCAAGCGAACATTTTCCTCTTTTCTCAAGTTCTAAATCATGAGCACGTGAAACTGGTTGGTCGTCCGTCTGGTTTTCGGCTAAAAGCCTGATGAAAGCTACGAAAATTTAAAAATCATAATGTTTTACGTCCAGTTCACTGGTTTTCTGTTTCGTTCGGTTACCGTGCAGGGTGAGGATCTTTACATTTATTATTAATAATTGCTTTCTTGCATTTTTCGTACATTATCTTAAATTAGTGACCATGGGAACGTGGAGGTTAGGTAAGGTTTACACTTTTTGTTCTCATATACGTTACAGTTTTTTCGTCGGAACAAAGCTTACCACACTTCCTGCAATTTGTTTTTAGATTTATTAAACCATGACTTTCACACAGTTTCAAAAGATTTTCTTCATTATAGCCGTATAGTTTCATAAACTGCAATGGTGTTAACTCACATCCTGGGTAATGTCCCTCTACACCTGTAGCCATGCTCACAATATAAATGCTCGTAACTTTCCCACAATCCAATCATGCGGTAACCTTCCGGCAAATAGTTCTATCCGCTTCCGAAATAGTTCAATGTTTATCACATTTTATATAATAAAATAAACTCAACTTTCACTCTTCTTATATATTATCAGCCACACAAACGAGCAAATTATCCATTTCTTCCCCGTAAATTTTACTAGAAACGGACCACCAACTTTGGGAGTAAACCCATTTGTTCCCTGGATAAATATTATTATTATTTTAAATAAAGCAAAGTTCATCGGTATGACCCTTGCGAGTTGTGATATGTGCGGCACTCAAAGACCTATGAAAGCTAAGTCAATACACTACTCTGCACGATCTGCTATTTACGTTAACATGCTGCGAATTAATGTTATAATACATGCACCAAAAACTCATTTTCTTTTCTAAACGAATTATGGATCCGATCGATAAACTACGCTTACTTTTAGAAAAACCTTTTCAGCTACAGGCGTGTGAATTGAACCTATCCTTCTCCCTACCATCTAGTGAGCAGCACTATATACTATAATAATGTTATTACGACAGAACGTCAACACTGCAGATTTTTTAAAATTATAAAATAACATAAATGATTTGATCGTAAACGTAATGTTTTGTAAATTACTTGTACCACTTTCTTGTCTATTGTTAAAGCAACACTCATGGCTAAAATACAATATGTTTCGAAAAATACAGAAATAACATCACGAGGCGGTCATACACACATCACTTACGGGACAGCCAAGGATGGTTCGATCCTTCCGCGATTAATCCCTGATGTCGCGTGGAGGCCGCGGGTCTCTTTCGGTCCTACGGGATGACTGTGCAACACAAAATGGTCAAGGGTCTCTCAGGCTTTCCGTGGGTAGTCCGCGGAACAACTGTGCATGTGGCCCCAGTACTCAATTCGAAAGGAGGCTGAGTGAACCTCAGGATGCGAGGCATGAGAACACTGAGAGAAAAGTCTCCAGATTCGATGATTTGCCATTCGCTTCTATCATTTGGAAATAGTGTTTACAGGACATTGATTCGGGATATTCAATGTATATTTGCACAGGCACAAAGTGCGGAGATTATTCTACGTAATTAACGTACGAAGCTTTAGGTACAGGGATTCCAACAGGATTTTCAATTTAGGGGGGGTGTAAAGTCAAAATAGGAAGGGTGTAAGTTGAGATTTGCACGGTCTCTATCGATTTTTGTCAAAAATATTAAAGTTGGGGAGGTGCTTTCGGTAATCTGAGGGGTGACATCCCCCACATGGGAGGGCTTGCGGAATCACTGCTTCGGTAAATTGAAAGAATCTCTGCAACCTAAATTGAAAAATCTCTTAAATACATTGATAATGAACTCTTACCGCATGTAATAAGGAAATTACAAGATTAGAAGTTCAAATTAGGAAATGGATTGAGGTGTCCGATGAAATAAGCTGTTATTCCCCATTTGAATGAAAATGTATCAATGAGCGTAGTTTCATAGTAATATTTAACAGTTAATTGCTTTATAGTGGAGTAACTAATAATAGATAATTCCTTCATCCATAAATACTCATTGTGATTATTCGTAGGTAAACTCGTTATCTAACTGGTCCCTGAATGGCTTCTACGAAATTCGAGTCTACGCTAATTTATTTTACTGCAGTTTCGAACTACATTTGTGGGGCTTGGAAGCAAAAGCTGTAATCTCCATTTTCTGGGAAACTGAGATTTTGATAGGATTGTATATACAATGAAGTGTCTAATGAAGGTAAAGCCATAATTCTTTCTGTATTTTGTAGTTTTTGCGTAGGAACCACAGAGAAAAAGTACCCATATAGTACTATATGTGCCACTATAAACTTCTTTTGGCTCTCCCGTACGATTTTCTAAAGTGGAGATTGCAGCCTTTGCTTCTAAGCCCCACATTTTTAAGTGGATAGTTTCGGAGCTATGGGCTGCCCACAGCGCGGGAAAATGAAATTTAGTACTTTGTATTTTTTTAACACCATGAACAGTAGAGCTGATGCTGCATGGTACCATCGAAGACTTTAAATCTGCACTATCCAAAAATTCATATTTCAAAATCGTCCAGTGTGTGCGCAAGAGATTCCCCAAAGAAATTAAAGGATTTCCAGAAATTCTCTGAAGTACAGAGTGGTCGAAACGAGCGTGAATAGGACGGTTTCCTAACAGGAAACAATAATTAGTTTGCGCCGAGTCGATATCTCATGTACTCCATACATCGAACGATATTCTTAAAAAAAAAACATACACACAAAAAAAATACAAGAGCTTGCATAACAAACAGGGATAATTTCATCGAACGTTTTATTCTTATTTGTTATCAAACAGATGCAATATCATGCCCAATTGGATGCTGGGGATGACGTATGTCATTTATATTCAGACGAGAAGTCGTTTAATTCATGCTCATTTCGACCTACCTCTACTTCAGAAATATACCGGAATCCTGTACTTCCTTTTGGGGAATGCTTTGCGCGCCCATTGTGGAATTTTGATGCATTTTTAAATAGAGCAATTTCAAAGTCTTTGACGGTACCATACAGCATCAGCTCTACTGTTTGTGATGTGAGAAATATGAAGCTCCAAAGTTCATTTTCCCACGCTTTCGGCAGCATGTAGCTTCAAAACTATGCATATTTCAAAAAAAATGTCGGAGGAATTTTCTTTTTGTTTTGATGTGAGGGATCACTTCCAGAACTTTATCGGTGTAATTTAAAAACACGTTATTACATAAACGTGCGGCTAGATGTCAAATTTCGTACATGTGTAATTTTGCAGTGGTTATGAGTCTCCACCATATTAAAAAATACTTAATGTGAAGAGAAACTAATTTGAAACGAGATCAAGAATTAATTTAATAGAAATAAAGTTTTCACCAGATGTTTACACTTCTTATTATGGTCATTGCTCGCTTCCAAATTTTCATTCTTAAAAAGAAAACCGAAGGTTTCGCATTGTCATCTGCTCAAATCTGGTACGTACATACTTGCTGTAAAACTGTGCCAACAATTTGTTAAATGTATTCGAATTTAAAATAGTTCTTGAGGAAACAAGATTCGGCCTGCAATTCCGTGTTCAAACCCTAACATTTTCTTTTTTTTTCCCCTCTCCCTAAACGTGTTCTTAAGAATTCTGGTTCTGTTTTACGTATTTCAAAGATGTCTTTTGAAGCTTCCAGGCCTCAAGTCCACTTTTTCTCATGGAATCGGGTGAAACACTTCTATAAGCCATCTAGTAATTTCGTTACTTGTTTTGACATGCATGTGTTTAGTCTATTAGCTTTTACTTAAGCTGTTAACGGGATTGAGTTTAAAGGAGTCGCGAAACTGAATCGGTACTGAATCTCTTACATTCTCATTCACCCAGACTTACTCTTTTCTACGGATCTGAGTTGAAGAAAAGAATACAGGCCTATTATCTACGTCTGAATACCCATCGTCAGCATTATTAGCGAAATTGCTTCAGTCACTTTTAGTGCCAGTTGTAGTGATAGTTTTATCAACAAGTGATTGAGACAGGACCTATCAGTAAACTTCACTTAAAGAAATAAATCCCTGAAGTGGACTTGTTTCTTCGATACCAGCTATCTATGCGTTTATTTCCACATAAGTTAATTTGTAGAAGTCAGAGCATTATAGGGTTACTTAGAATATTCATTCGTCTAAATGTAAACACACTTGTTTTTGGTGCAACATTATCTAAATAATATTTTCTGCGCTTTTCATATTTTGATTTATGTTGTCATTTCCTTAGTAGTTGGTTCCTTGACGTTTCTTCCCAATATACTTTGAGAGAAAATGAGAACTTGGACAAGACGAAAACGCACTACAAAAAGAAACACTTACTTTTCTCGTCCTTTAATATTAGATAAACCAAATTATTGAATTTTTTGTGTTCAAAAATGACTAAGAAATTGTAGTATTGAAGTTTATAATTGGAAAAGATGGGACTCGGAACCATTCAACTGTTTTAAACAAAACGTCGAGTGGAAACGTTCGACAAGCGCTATGGTAAAATAACAACGATGTGATTTCTTTGTTCTAGATGGATCAGTTTATTTTTATTTTATTTTATGAATTTGAACTTACTGTTACTGACTTCCATTTTCGGAAGTAAAGACCAGACTCATTGTACCTTTTCTGTCTGTCCGGAAACTTGAAATAGAACGTGAGCAGGTTTTCAAGTCAAGGTTGACGATATAACGAATAGAGTAAGAAAACTTTGCACATTTTCCAAAGTGAACAGTTAAGATGGGCCAATACTTTCCCTAATTCTACCATTTATTATTATTATTATCTTAAGCTGAATTTTTTTAATCAGATTTTTTGCGTGGACTTAAGCCTGATACGGGCCCTTTGTTTGTCCACTTTTGGAGGAAACCTGTGGCGCCATTAAACGGGAAATGAGAGCAATTTCAAGGTAACTAGTTGTTTCCGCCAACTATTATTCTGTGGTCTTTGATTGTTAAAAAAATTTGATGTACAGCCATTTAGCATCTATGGCTTAGGCCGAAGTAGGGTAGGGAAAAGGATGCTGAAAGGAGTCGACCGGACTCCATGATGACGGCACCATCCCGATATTTGCTTGGCATGCCTTGAAAACCTGTCGGTAACTGGGATCGTATCCATAACTTGCCGAATGAGAATTCAAAACCGAGCAACGACCTCTCGGTCTGTTCAAATATGAATTCGGATAAACTGAAACTAATTTTCATATGACCTGTTTCAACATTTTATTATTATTGTAACTTTAGCTCTGGCTTTGGTTCAAGTTGGGAATATGAACAACTTTTTAAAGACATTTTCCTCCGTTTGGGTATATCCTGAACATTTTCGTAATACCTACCATTAAAGAAGTACTAAGCAATCTATGGTCGGAAAAATATTTTTGTCTTTAGTCAAGGAAAGTAGACCTTATTAGGTATGCCATTCGTGGATGAGTAACCGATGGCGCCATCTATGGGGAGTTTTTCCATGACGTCACTATACGGACCCTAACAAATTCGGCTGCTTGTGCTCGTGTTTTTAGCATAAGCAAGCTATAAGTAAAGTTTTAGTTTTTTAGTTATTGTATTTCATTCTTGTTAAGTAATATTTAAAGTAGTTTTGAAAGGATATTCTATAACTGTGATGTGTTCTTTGTGATCTCCGTTTTATTTAAGTAATGAGTAATCACAATAACTGTGCTGTTTCAACGTGTAGAAACACCGGGCGAAATAACCCGCATGTAATATTTCATTACTTTCCTAAAGACAAAGAAGTTCAAAGAGAATGGGTTGTACGGTGTAAAAATAAAGACAAATTCCAAGTGAAAAGTGTGAAAATTTGCTCCAGTCATTTCCTTCCTCGGGACTATGAAAGAGATTTAAGAAATGAACTTTTAGGATTGCCAACAAAAAAGAAGTTGAAACCTAGCGCAATAGCCTCTGAAGAAATACCTAACTGGCATGGAGAACAACTGTCTATAAATGAGGTGAGTTTAATTGATAAGGGGTAGGGACAGTTCCTTAAGATATAATCGAAATTCCCTGTAGAAATGTTCGATGGATCGAAACCTACGCGTCTTTTTTTAAGGTATTTTGGGCCATCGCTCGACCATTGAGAGGTTTGCCTTTACCCGCAAATGTAGAGTTTTATACAGTCTAAAATTTATGATTAGTGCCTATAAAAATACAATTCTATAGATACATATTTGGCACATACAATCTGAGTTCTTGCTTTTATTTCCATAGAAATAGGGATGGGCAAGGTTACGGCCAGATATATATTTAAGGTACCATAAGTAATTCGCCTGCCGAGACAGAGGAAGACTGAAAAACCTGTGAGATGGCTGACGTGTGCGAGATTCGAACCTAGTACTGATCGGAAATCAGTGATTGTGACCACTGGCCTCCGTGAGTTGGGTAAAACTGATACGTGTTGAAAAATAAATAAATAAATATATTTTTTTTAAGTTGTAAATTGTTATTTTTTTCAGTTTAAAATATATTTATTAGTATAATAAATTGTTAATTATTATTATTTAATTTATAACCTTTTCGCATCTTTCGCTCTGGCCGGAATGGGTTAGGTAGAGGACGAGGAAGCTATTGGCCATGTCATACCGGCATTCGGCTGGTGAAACTGAGGGAAGCCCCCTGGAATACCTGTCAGAATAGTCGGCCGCGGGGTTCGAATTATTATTATTATTGTCTTCCATCTTTAAATAATGTAAAAGAAATGCATCAAAGTTCACCAGCCTATTATTTGTAGTTTCCGCTTCAGAAAGTTTTAATTAAACTTACTTTACACTTATGGGCTATATAGGACACAGAGTCCTAATTCCATCAAAAGTTTGAGAAACTACCGAGATCACTCTTCCGGAAAAGAGAAGGTAGTAGACAGTGATTCCGCCAGAACCCCCCCTGTGGGGGGTGCTTACCCCCAAAGTCTCGCCAACACCCTCCCAACTTTAAAATTTTTGCTGTGAAAAATCAAAACCTCATTTATACCCTCCCAATTTTGACTTTACACCCCTCCAAACTGAAAATCCTGGTGGAAACCTTGGTGGTAGACTTAGCCCAAGTACCATACAGGCATTCTCCTGATGATACTGAGGAAAACCTGGAAAGCCCTCAGTCAGCATAGCAAACAGCAAAAACTCCTTATCGAGCGGCCGTGGCTCAGTGGCAGAGCGTTGGCTTAGTATTCGGGAGGTCGTGGGGTCAATCCCAGTGGCCGACCATCTTCACAGGTTTTCCAAGGGTTTACCTCAGAATCAACAGACTGAATCCTGCTTGGTGCCTAGAAGAAGGTCCTGGCCGCTACCGGTAATTGTTTGAATAAATTAATTAAGGAAGGAAAATGTCTTTTGATATACTTCTATTACGGGCGTATTTGGTTTGTTTTAGGGCATTTCTGCTGACAAATGTTGTGTTGTAGTTTCGAACTTTACTGATAACTGTTACAAATCCATCCATGGTTAGAATCATGTCGTGCCTTGATTGGGAGGGGGGGGGGGGTGCTCCTAGCGTGCAGTGCTCAAGAGAAGACCTATCAAGCTCTATGTAATAATAACGGAACAATAATTTTTGGTGTCTGGATAGGCACTAGAGTAAACATGTAACCTCGATCGTCCACTTCCAGTCTAGGGCAATTCCATCGTCACGGGTGGGACAGCTCAACTACATTTTCGTTGCTTTAACATTGAATAAATAATTCACTGTAAATTATTTAGACGTGGTTTTCATTGCACTCTTAGAATTAACTTACAGGTGTTGTAAACTAAGAGTTGCAGTATTGAAAAATAAAAGACGTCGCGGGTGAGACAAAAGAAGGAACATAATCATGCTACAACATGAATAGTGACTAAAACTCTGCGAATTTAAAATTGATAATGAAATGGTGGTTTTGTTTCCGAGTTCAGTAAGAATTGGAAGTCTTATGTAATATAGGTAGTTATCGAAAAGTCATTCCCTAATCAATTTAAACGGGCACTTTCAGTGTCACGGGTGGGACTAAGTTCGAATTTCACACGAACAGTTCTATGATAAACAAGGAAAATAAACAATCATTCTCTCTTATTTTCTTTATTATCTCATATACTGCCTCCTAGAAGTACAGTGTTTATACATGTTATTACAGCTCCACAAATGCGAATAACTCTGAACTAAATTCCACAAACGCAAATAACAGTCTTTACAAATAATATCAAACAAAAATCGGTCAATAGTCTGAAATGGTAAAATGAATTTTCATCAGGCATCTATGGAATTTCACGAACATCTACAGAGGGTGGAAATTCGTATATTAACAGGGAGAGGGAGTTGGCTACAGCGGCCTGCAAAATATGCATCCAATTTAACATGGGTTTTCACATTTCTAGGAATATAGTAGTTGCATGTGGTTCTTTCGAAAACATTACTCACTAGCCCCTTCAGCATATTTCGTGGATTGAGGTACTTAAGTGAAAACCATGCGTGCTATTTTGTGTTTATAAAAAAGTATTATTATAATGGAAAGTTCCATAAGAAAGTTGTTACAAGGGCTACTAAAATATCCTTTATTTCTAAGAAAACATACATCGTGAAGCCTTCAGTTAATTACTTTTATTATGCCATGTATTGTGTTTAAGGGGCTATTGAGTCATGTTTTTCGGGGCTATGTTTTTCGAAGTAAGCACATAAAACCATGATATTCGTAGAAATGTTTGAAATCCATGTTACATCGAACCCTTATTTTGTAGGCGCTGCATTAGTCAAGTCCCTATCCCTCTTAACACTTCCTTTTTGATATCTTGAAGGAAAGGTGGGGGTAGATTACAAAGAACTTGATTCAGTCTAATGTAACTCCAGTCACTTTGCTCTGTTTTGAATAGTTTATAATTTGTACCAACAATTTTTAAACACATTATACGAATATCATTGTTCATATCTTCTTCGCCTTGAGCTATAGCCAAATACTCGTAATAGGCTGTTTTCTTCCTGCATTTTTGATGACCTCCACTAGTAGAAATAACCCTGCGTGTATGTCAGTAGCACTGATGTTCTGTCATCCTTCTTGCAAAAATAGGCGCATCAGCTTCAGAATCTTCGCTATCCTCGCTGGATGCCGAGTATATGTCCTGGATATCCAGTTTGAAGGCTTTGTAGTTAATAATAGGTGATTGAGCACTTGGCCCCATGAAGAAGCTTTCTCTACTGCTTCTTTTGAAGATATGATTGGATTCAATTGCCATTTTAATCATTGTTGCCATTTTTTTTTCAATATTTCTTTACTTTCTTTTATTTCCAAGGACGAAAGACTTCTACGTTTTTTTAATGATAGCGGCCACAACAAAGTCTTCAACGTTCTGAACCAGCATCTTGCGTTGTTTCACTGGTCCACACAGCCCGCTTTACAAGACCTTCAAAGCCGTCAATGGCTCCTTTGCCGTGAGAAGTGGCAAAAAATACCATTCTCCGATAGGTCCAAAATCTCCAGGCATATAACAAATATTAACTACAATAAATCGGTTTCTAAATTGGGCTGCACACCCATCAGACCGTAAATCTAAAAAATCTTGCCATAGTTCATCTATAACTTTTTTTCAGGCAGACGAAGACACTAAACTTGTCATGGATAGTTTAATCGCTAATAACGGCAAATGACCGTACAACTTGGTTAGACAACCGAGCACAAGCTGTGAATACAGATATTTGGGACTGACCCCCATAAGCGCATTGAATTTCATCTTGAGTGACTATGGAGTAATTTTCTCCATAATGAATATTAAAGACAGTTTCATCACTCGATAAAATTGTTATCGTGTCATTAAATGCCTTTCCTTGAATTATTTTTATATCCACATAGCGCATTAATAATAATAATAGTAATAATACAAGTTTCTTTATTGCATCACCAACGGACCCCCAGCATTTCAACTAACGTAGCACGACCATTTACTTCTATGGTACATTTTTTCATTGTATAGTTCGAGTAGGATTTATAGTTTCTTCCATAAATAAAAATAGACAGTTTATTCCAGTGTCTTTCTTATCTCTCTTCCGTTCCTTTCGTAGATAAGCCTCATATTTTACGCTATCTTCTCTTAACTTTGAACGGAACATCCTCATTCTTTCACCTGATGTTGTTTTTCTTATTCAACAAAGAAAAATATAAAACATATTAGTAAGAAACGAATTCATTTTGTTTATTTTGCCTGTAAGAACATGAAACAGCCTTGCATTATTTACATTCTTGAAAATAATTTCATACTGCTTGCAGCGTTTGTAATAATTTACAGATCAATGGTTACGTGAGCATACATGTAGCTGAACTGTCACGGGTGGGACAGTTAGGAATAATTAAATATACCCAAAATGATTTTGTTTTCTGTATCAAAATTTTCACAATGAAAACCTAACATAATATGGCTTACTTTTACTAGTCATCAAAATTAATCTGAAAATGTATGTGCGACCAAGGTAAACTCCTTGATGTTTTCTTTCACGGGTGGGACACGAAGGCAGGCTGAACATAAACTTGAAGGGAAAGCGTAATAACTTAACTTTTCATGAAAGTTTCAACTGGAGTTGCACTATAAGACTTGAAGCTTCTCTGACACACGTGTGTGCTATCCTAACAAAATAACATCGCCAAATGCAGTGTTGCCAAGTTAGATACAAATTAACTTCCATGAAAGAATCAAGTCGTGGACAATGTTACAGACCCTGCAAAATTCACTTAAAATTTAAAAAATCTACTTCCAGATTCGCATCATTCAATGTTTTTTCTACCATTTACGTAAAATAATAATCTACTTAGACAGTTTTCGGAATTTAGTGTTAAGGTTTACCTTACCGTGGAATTGCCCTCTAAGCCAATCTGAACTCAGTTTTCAGTTTTACGCTTGTTATCGCTGTGCGGCCCGTTTCTATTTATTTATTTAAGCCCCAATTCTTGAGCAATGTATGTATTGGAATCTACATAGTTCCTCTGTTTCTACAGTAAATGGTCATTCGTTTTCCCCTTCAACAAAACACCTATCTCCCTTTGGCAAATCTTTTCATTGATAAATCCCACATCTGAATGCCCCCCCTCCCCAAAGTTACACAGAAATCGGCGCCCTTGGCCATAGCTTTACAGAAAGTACCATCCTGGTATTTGCCCGTTGAGACAGGAAAATCTCAGTCAGGATGGCAGGCCGGAGCAGGGGTCGTGCCCACGCTCGACCAACCCAATACCACTTTGCTCTAGGGTTACCACCCGTCCGGGATTGACCCGGACAGTCCGGGACTCAAAGGATGTGTCCGGAGTCAGGGTTAGAAAGTTAAATGTCCGGGAATTTTCTTTTTCGTACAAACTATAGTTCTTTATTCTGTGATATTTTATCGTATATCCAAATTTAGTTTCTTTAACCCGCCACTACACCCGCAGTACATGAACAGAGCCAGATTTAGGTGGAAGCGAAACAAGCGTCCGTTTGGAGCGCCGAGCTGAAGGACTAGCGTTTGTATATAAACAAGATTTGAATAATAATGTTATTAAAAACTAACAATAGTTAAACTTTCTCCCATATTTATTACATTTATATGAAAACAAGGTATCTCGTTCCTTCACACTGGGATACTTTATTTCTCTTTTATAATAACGGAGTATCTCCCTCTCCTTTTTCCCGATTGGACTTATATGAAGAGTATCAACGATTTCCGATTATGTTTTTTCTTGTAAACAGTGTGTGTGTGTGGCCATGAATCCATATGTTTGTCCGCTTTTTGTGAATTTGAGGTTTTCCTTCTTGTTATGCACCAACCTCTTTTTTCGGCATTCTGCTTTCCATGTAGATGCAACTCACATTTCTTTGGCTTCAGCCATCTCGTAACAGTAGAAGTTTGGTTATTACAGTATTTGCATATTTTAATATTCATCTTTGAGAAATGGCAATTTGTCTCAAAGACTAGCCATGTTCTTTCCGGGCTCTTTACTGCTTGTCCTATAGTTTGTTCTATTTTTCTCCATTTTCCTTTGTCAATTTGCTAGGTTACACATTTTGGAAAGTTCCCCTGTTTTTTTGTGTGTTCCAATTCCTAATTTTTCTTGTTCAGATCTAGTATGTGACGGTTTGTATGACCGGACTTCTTTGTAACTCCCGCATTCTGTGATCTTACATATTGTTTTTGGTCTTTAAATCTGTCTCTCTTACATCGTTTTCCGGTTTTCTGCTTTTTAGTTTATTTCGTTGTGAATTCTATGCGCAATACGCCGTATTTGTTCACTGGGTGGTTTTCCAGCATAGATTTTTCAGTGCAGGTGTATAAATATAGATTGGCATAGGGAACAGGCACGGGCACTTTCAGTAGGTGTGCTTATCTTCTAGAGCAGTGTTTTCCAACCCTTTAATACTCACGGACCGACAAACTACAAGAAAAAAGGACCGGGAAGATACCAGTAAGTTAGAAGTTTATTTGACTTTCAAAAGATGATAGCACATCTTCAGATTCTTATTTTAAAAACGAAATTTAAACGTTAGTCTCAATTTTGAAGTGTCGAAATCAACAAAATAAGTGTTATATAATTAAATGTATTAATTTGCCAAGGACCGACACAATAATTTCTTGGACATTCCCGTGGTTAAAAACCATTGTTCTAGACTCCTAGAGTATTTTATCACCACATCTAATGCTATTTCTTTGCATTAGAAACACTAGCTGCATGTGTCTAGTATACTCGTAGGAGGTGACAGATGAAATACTTCACACTTGGAGTTGTAGCCTTTTAAAATAGGCGTTTGCACTTTCTACTATTTATGCTAAGATACAACTTATTTCTATAGTGTGTCCGAGGTTTCTGGGGTTCGTTGTTTTATTCTTTGTAAGAATTAGAAGTCAGAGGTATTGAGTAAAGTTTTTTTGTTTCTAGGTTTTACACAGTGTGTGGGTTTCCCTTAGTTTTCCATTATATGTATCTAAGAAGTAAGATGGTTATCTTAACGTTATACGCGTACGTGGTTCTTTGTGGTTTTAGTGATGTTTGGTGTATCTCTGCCCAATAGCAGATTGAGGTGTTCATGACCTTTATTTATTAAAGACTAAATTAACAATATATGAAAGACTGCAGGATTTGAGTGTTACGAAGAAGCCCAGTCTCACAAACCGCCAAATACCAGACCTGAACAAGATCTGACTGAGGAACCTGAATAGAATAAAAACCAAGGGACTTTCGGAACCAAACAGACAAGAGGGAAATTGAGAAAGTCAAAACTGAACGAACTACAGGTCAAGTAGCAACGAGCCAGGGGAGAACACGGCTAGTTGAAGACTGATATACATTGCAATTTTATCAAGACAGACATTAAAATATTATAATAAGCAAATATCTACTACTACGAGACTGCGGAAGCCAAAGAAAACGCGATTCACGTATCCATGAAAACTGGGAAAAAAGATTTGTGCGCAACAAAGGGGGAAACCTCGAGCTAGGACAAAAAACTGAATACACATATATAGGTCCGTAGTCACACACATGAGCTGAAGCTTTAAATTGAATTTTTACAAGTTCATGGACTTGTATGATAAGTGAAAAGTGTACCTTTTTAACTGTGTTTTTTCATGGTTTTGAATACTATTAGCTCTCCTTTCTGCATATTTTTTTTGTACGTATTTACTCATACTATTCAAATACTTTTACATGATTTGAATCACTATTTTTCTATATTCTTAAAGCATTTTTAATTAAGTATTTTACATTGTTACCTGTATATGAATTTTCCACAAAATTTATCCATAATTTTTGTCACTAAATCAAAAACTCCAATGTCTTCTTGTTTATATTGTACTGATAGCTTATCACATTGTTTGTATTGTCTTAATTTCTATAAAATTTAATGAATAAGTAAACTAATGTAATATTACCACCAAATATTAACATTGACGACAAACTCAGAAAAAGGAACCGCGTTAGTACTAAAATTAGTAAATGGCATCTCTCGAAAGTTATCAATGAAAGTGTGATTACCCACATAGCAAAATGACGTCCCAGGGATATCTGACGGATCTCCTGGCAGGATATCGGGACGTCTGTAGGACGTCCTGTTTAAGTCCCGTTTACATCCATGGGACGTATAGTTATAATTAATCCTTCGTATAACTATACGAAGACATATCCTTCGTATAGTTATAATTAATTAATTAAATAATAATAATAGTAAGGTCGATTTAATTTGTAGAAATTCCAGGTAGGTAATCCCGCACGGCTTTCCGGGGGACATTCAGGGGACATCCATACGGGGTGAACTGTTTGTATTGCCCACAGAATTATCCCACGGACGTCCTTAGGACATCGCTATGGGAGCAGGACCATTCTGACGGTAATGGGATCTAAATGGGACGTCCCAGGGACGTACTCTGCTATGTGGGTAGTGGGGCGAAAGAGGAGGTCAAAAGCAATTTTCGCTTATCCCCCCACCCTCCCCGAAAAATACCTTCGGCTGGCCCTGTACATGAGGCACCCTTCACGGTTGTCAACCATAATTCTCTTCGGAATAATTTGCGATAAATTATTTGTATACGTAGGTTCCACTCAGATTTTCATGAAAAAAAAAAATCTGTAGGTTATAAGCAGGTAAGACTTGTTTTTATGTATAGTATCTTCAGTGAATAAGAGCGAATATATTCAGTATTCATATCTATTTAGTTGCCTTCGAATACCTTATGCCTAATAGTACCTCTAATGTACTGTATTTAGAAATATTACATTTTATAATGTCGCAACGTATGAGAGTTTTCATGACGTTACATTCGTTTGTTTTCATGACGTATTATTAGTTTTGAAGAAAGATAGATTAAATAACCAATTACCTTAATAAATTATTCGTCTTTTAATATCATTCTAAAAGTTCTAAATTTTATTCTTCCTCATAAAAACTTACTGGCTTTCAAAAGAGGAAGTACACTACTGGAAGACACTTCCATCTAAGTCTTTATACAAATAGTATCTTCGTATCTATTCCAGATACTTCGTGCATAGTATTTAAAATCTGTCCGGGAATCTGAAAATGAAAAGGTGGTAACCCCTACTTGGCTGGCAAACACGCTACTCTAAATTTTTCTTGTGTTGTGGGAGTTATGTTTGTTAATGTTAGATAAGATTAGATTTTCGTCCTGTTGACCATTACAGTACTTGTACAAAAGGGATTGTAAAGCATGGTATAGAACATGTCACAAGGTACATGTCTATATTTACTACAATTGAATACAAAATATGTTACAAGAAACAAAAGAAAATCGTGTAAACAGAGAAATGATGATACACATTTTTTTTACATCAAAATACATGGTGGCATTAATTTATAATTAGTATATAATACATATTTTCATGGTCTATATGTAATTAGATTGAGCTGAAAGTAAAGATAAATTATGAATAGAACTAAAATAAACTGTCATTGTGGAAATCATCCATGTTGTAAGGCTTTTTGAGTCATTAACGTGTTTATTTCTCTTGAGAAGAGGCGTTTACTTTCCATGGTCCTAATCTTTTATGGTAGGTGATTAAATAACTTCGTACCTACGTAAATTGGGGATTTTTCAATAATCTTGTGCGATGGGAGGGAAATTATTGCAATTGTAATGTAAATAGAAATATTTTTGTACACTTTTTAACGTAAGAAAAAAAAAACACTAAACCGAAAAAAGTAATGCTTAAGCTGTGTTAAGTAGTGAATATTTCTGATGAATCAAATTAAAAAAAACATTTCGTCAATAGAAACACTTTTATGCTTCATGAAAAAAAAAACATTTCTGGTTCTTACTTTCGAAAGTTTCTGGTTCTTTTCCCGGCGTATACATCACTTGTTGAAACCCGAATTTATCCTCAATTACAATAAACTGGCTTGTACCCAAAAGTAAGTCTATGTAGTATGTATAACTAGATATATCGTAGTGAAGTAAATAAAAAAACGGAAACATTGAACTCTGAAAAAAAAAAGAGGAAAACAATCTTGTTTTTTAATTTTTCGTGCTAGTTTGGAAAAGCTTCTTCTCCTTTTTTTTTTTTTTTTACTGTTACGGGGTCCATGACATTATTTAATGATCAATGAATTCGTTCATCTCCAAAGTATACATTAGAGTAACATGTTTATTGGGACCGTCCCTGTTAAAGTTTTGCAGCATTATTTAAGTTTCCTGGACCTACCTAACGTCCAAGAGCGGTTGGAACTTTTCTTTCGTGTACAAGCGCACTAATGAGATATATTGCATTCGTAACGTAAATCGAAAATTTTTTGTTCATTTTTTAACATATAATTATTTTTCATTATTTTTTCTTACTTCTTGATTAAATTCAAGATGTTTTACCGTTTTTTTTTTTTGTTTTTTTTTTCAAAGAAATTGTAAATTCATTTTGATTTGACCCGAGCCAAGGCTAAAAAGTTTTTATCATGGCCCGGTCAATAAGGACCAGGCCTCAATCACACCCCTGGTTCCATCCCATCGTGTCTGCAATATTAGGTGTTTTTTTTAGTGCCCTGTAATTGAATTCCTTCTACACGACAAATTCTGTCACTGTGCAAAAGCTCGTGCCGTAAATATAAAGCATTGTGAAACCTGTGAAAATATAGATTTCAAAAAGTCTTTTTGCATTAACGCTATTTATTATTATTAGGCCCTTTATTATTATTATTATTATTATTATTATTATTATTATTATTATTATTATTATTATGCTGTATCTACCTAATGAGTTTTTGCACTTTCGCCATACAACTAGGTCTAACGCTATAACGCTTTTATTTTAAATTAAAACTACACTGAAGCAGGTCAGTCAATGCAAGTCTAAGCGGAGAAATTCGGTTAAGTAAATTTGTTTCGCTTATGTGCTATTTATTGTCCTTTAGCCATTCTATTCATTCTAGAAAGGTGCATATTTAGCTACGGTAAGTATAAAAGCAAAATTATTATCTTATTTAAATTTTTTGTGTCAGCGTGCGACACCTTTACGTGATTTAATTGCTAAAATGTGGATAATAAAAATACACATTCACTGTTCATTACATTACGTGCGTGTGTCTTGTGGTGTTTATAGGAACAGTGTGTGACACTAGAAAGGGTATATTTAAGGAAACGAACTCGTTAAGAAACATTTTCAAGGAAAGTACCTTGTACATTATGTATCAGATATTAAATCACTTAAAAAGAACTGCATAATCGGCTTGCCCCCTTGTACATATCCTATAAAGGTGCTTTCGTACGCCTTTGAGCCTGACAAGGTCGATTTAACGAAGTAACGGGATAGTGAGGTAAATATAACAGAATTTTTAGTGTTTGGTTGTGATTTAGTAAATTTTTCTACGGTTGACATTTAGTTAATGCTTCACAAAATATCAGAAGTTAGATATCAGAGTTATCTAGTAAATTTGGAAGGTGCACTAAACGCAAGATGTATCTAGACCTCTGCGGTAGACTTTTTTATCTATGCAATCATATATTTAATTCTAACTGCATTCGTGGATTAATTGGTGTGTGTTACATTCGGAGTGCTTTGTCTATTGTATATGCCCAGGTTCGGCATACAATCGTGTGGTACTTTTGGGCTATTTTCTGTCTCCCCACTACTAACATTGGTATTAGCTCATGACTAGGGCTCGAAACTTGATAACCTAAAAAGTGACCTAATAAAATCTTTTTCATTATGTGTTTGTGTAAATAAATAATTAAGGCAGCAAAATATGAATTTTTCAGGAAGACAACTAAACAATGGTGCACAATGGGGTATTGCAGTTCCGACGACAATATCCAAAATTACTATTAGCCATATATTACAGTAATAGAATTTAGAATAACATTTTATTCAGAGAGTAGCAAACAAAAAGTTCCGTTCTAAATTTATTCCAGTTCTTTGAAATGTATTTGAGGCGACGTTCTTGTCTTTATTCTGCATATAAAGGAGCTCTAAAAGCAAGGGCATCGCCATGAATTTTCCCAAGGGGGAAACACTAAGGGCACAATTATATATAAATTAATAATAAATTTTATTGTCGTTAAGCTACTCACAGCAATGGACAACGTCAAGTTTGTAGCATAAGATACAGATAGCAATTTATGACAGTTACAATAGTCATTCTAGTTAAAAAAAAATAACAAAAATTGATAATACAACAGCAGAAACAAATACATTATTCACATATATATTTAACAGTTATAGGTATATAGTAGCAGTTATACAGTACATGGGGCGTGACCTCCTCACGAGAGTCCAAAACATGATCGGGACTGTAGAGGAAGAAGAATTGGATCACGGCGTTCCTCCTCCTTTCGCTTCGGTTCAACATGGGGCTATTTGTGTCGCTCAGGGGGCTATCTCGATCCCAGCGGCCGACCATTGAAAAAATTTACAGATGAATCATTAAGAGGAGCATACGAGCACAGTATATTTATTTATTTATTACGTTCTGTTACAGAACATTTATTAGACTACAGTTTACTATTTTCTTAAATGTTATCTTCTTTAAAGTTAGACTTTTCTGCTTTACGTGGCACTATCGTTGGTATTGGCAAAGCAAGAAAGTAACAATTTCGAAATTTATGGAAGACTGGTAACTGACGAGTGAAGTAATTTATAACCAGATACTTATAAATACTTCCCCGAAAGTTGTCTTTCTCACTTTCTAAAGAAGAACTTGCTAATAACTTGCTGAATTATACAAAACCTTTTCAAAAATAAAATAATCATAATTTTAAAATTAACGAAATAGAATCTAAACTCAGAAGTCAGAACTCAACATTTTATAACAGTGACATGTCCAACATCTTTGAATAGTAAAAATCGTAACATTTCCTAATACCTGGCATGTTATAACTCTTTGTTCATTACAATTGAAATTAATGCAATGTGATCAATGGCCATTAGGTAATTTCAAGTCACAAAGACAGATAGCATAACATTGTCAGATATAGAGAGGTTTCAATAATTCAGATAGAGTAAAAACAGTAAGTGTTAGATGTCGAAGATTATAGAAAAAAACATAACGAAGATCTTAGGAAAATAACTTGTTTTGCCTATTTTCTTGATTTCACAGCAAAGCTTTTCAGAAGTCAAGATTAACATTACGTATACCTAAACATCAAATAAAGATTTGCTTGTAATAGATGGATTACGCATGTTATCTTTATGTATATATCTTGTTGGAAAAAAAACTTTAAAGAGTTAACTGATGACACTTTGATTTGATTGATTTGATTTGATTTATTTTCATTCTGATGACCAGATTCCATGCACAAGCATTCTGGTATAGAATACGTCATTACAGATACATGTAATACAGATTGCACACACACACACACACAGACACGTCAATACATACATATAACATATAAGAATTAATATTACAATGAATACAATACAATGTTACAATGAATACAATATATAAACAAGATAGAATGGCAAAGAATAGAAAGAAACGCAAATTCTACAAAGAAAATAAATTGCTACCACACAAGAATACAAACATATTTACAAAAATAATATTATCAGAAAAAGATTTATGTTGCAGTGAATGGACAAGGATAAATTAGCACAAAATATAAAGAATACAGAGTACAATTAAAAAGAATGATAGAGTGAATACACAATATATATTTACATAGAAAAAAAATTGCTATTTGGTACAACTCAATAGTTTTCAACTTATTCCTGACTGTGAAAATTCTTCAACACTATAAAAACATTTTTCAATAAGCAGTTTTCTTAACAGTGATTTAAAGGTGTTTTTGTCTTTAGCATACTTAATATTTACGGGTAGATCATTATAAAATTTAATGCCCATATATAGTTGGGATTTGGAGAACATTGTTGTTTTGTGATAGGGTAGGGACAGATCTTGATTGTGTCTTGTATAGTGTTCGTGTTTATTGTAGTTTCTCTTCAAATGATCAGTATTATTATATGTCAGAAGAAGTACTTCATATATATAAAGTGACGGAAAAGTTAATATATTTAATTCTCGAAATAGTCTTTTGCATGACGTACGTCTAGACATGCCAGCTATCGTTCTTATTGCTTGCTTTTGCAATAAAAAGGGTTTCTGTCTATTCGGAGAGTAACCCCAAAAAGCCAGTCCGTATCTTAATTGTGATTCAAACATGGCGTGATACACCGTTAATATAGTATTTCTGTTAACAATTGGTACTAATGACCTAATTAGGAACATGGTTGAAGAGAGTTTACCACATAATATATCAATATGCTCTTTCCACTTTAGCTCTTCATCAAGTATTACACCAAGAAATTTTGTAAATTGAGAACATGTAATTTCCTTATTTAATATGCTTAATTTCTGTGTAGCATTGATCGTCTGCCGCTTATCTGAATTTTGCCAAAAATGAACAAAGCATGTTCTTTTCCTGTGGTCTACATATTTTAACATTAATAGATTATGTGCAAGATTTCCTGGCGAAGAAGAGGTGTATTAGGTAACTTTCTGTTCTGCGTGAGTTATCAATCACGGTAAAATGATGCCATGGAAAAATGTACGGTTACTAGCGTGTTTTGTATTGGTTGGTTATGTGAAAACATCAACAGAAGCCATGATCAGAGTTACTGAAAATCAAGAATAAAATTGTTTGAGGAGATGCAGATATGTCATCAGTTAGAAGTATTGTGAATTTCCACGGTACAAAACGAATAGAGATTGCTCTTATGTTTTACAAATGACTAGTGTTAGAAATATACTGTATCATAAAATATTGTTTTATGTATTTTTCATTACCGACAGTGGTCTACCGTTAGATAACTTTAAACTAGAGAGACTCTCTATTTCCTGGTCATCTGTAGCTAAATGAAGTAACTCCAAAATTGAAGCAGCCAAGAAGAAATGAACCAGCTCCAGATTAGTTTTCTGCCTCGGTGGCTCAGTGGTATACTACTCACCTCCTGCGCATGGACTCGCTGGTTCGTTTCCGGCTCATGTGATGTGATTTCGTGGTGGGCAAACCGTGCACATCAATATTTTCTGGGTCCTCCCGTTTCCTCCCACTTTTTGAATTCCACAAATTTCCCCATCATCATCCATTCGACTTGTTGCCTAAAGGCTTTTAAAACTTCAAATTCCGATTCGTTTTAAGAGCCCTTGATAATCAGCCTCCGTTTTTAATATATTGAAAAATAATGTACAAATGACAGTCAAAATGGTATTTTACAAAATGGACCAGATAATATTTAAAAGTATCTTTCAAATAAACTAATCCATAATTTGAAGATAATTTGTTGTTGATGGGAAATTGGAAATCTCGGGCCGTCCTAAGTTATGAACTTTAAATATCTCAGCTAAAACCGTTAGCTTCTAAATGTGAAACACTTCATTTAATAAATGCTAATAAAGTGTTAGGTCGCGTTTCAAAATTTCAGCATTCTTGATTTTTTCGATATATATATATTTTAAATAGAAGGTTTGAGTACCAATGTATCTTAAGATGAGGACCTTTTAATTACTACTTTAAATAAGGTCTATATTAAGATTGGCTTATTAGTGCTTTTTAAACTTTGTATATAAGTGAAGGTTAAAAGAGAGAGAGAGAGAGTGAGGGGATATACTTCATTTTATTTGCTTTCTAGCAGAACTGCGGTAAACTGATCAGGAAAGATTACGTTCAAAGAAATAAAAGTTTCTTTATGGTATAATAATACCATTCCTGTCTTTTGATGTTTTTACAAAGTTGCTTTGATGGGTATAAATTGAAGTATACGTGATTACATAGATCAAACTAATATGACAATGAATCAAGAAATTTAACAGCAGTATACCAAATTCCTCTTATGAAATGCTGTACTCTAGTTAGTTGTAACGGACCTGAGGTTGCACTGTCACTTTAATTGTTAATTTGTGAAAATGTTCGTTTGTGAAATTGATTTAACAATGAACTATTTTTCAAACGACTATTTGGAAGGAAAGCAATTTTAGACCATAAACATAGCTTGAGAAAATATGAAGGGATAAAAACAATGATAAGAAAATCAAAGTTTGTAACTGTAGAAGATAAAATCAGAAATCTCGCCTTTTTGGACCATGGGAACTACTACACTTTCTGATCAAAGAAAATCAGAAATCTAACAAGTGTTTGTTATCACGACTTAATAGCAGGTTGGCCATGAAATTAAATTATTTTATATAAAAGCTAGCAAAGCAATTCTTTCATTAAGTATATGATGTTATAATCTAATTTAATAACATGATTTATATGCATAATAGATTGCATTTTCAGAGTACATTTGGAGGAGTGACAGCAACTGCTGATCTACTGTTTTATGTGAATCATATCTTCTCTGATCATAAGGGATAACTAAGGTACCTATCATAGTACTGTTTTTCATCACCGTATGTTATGAAAATAGTATAGAGTAGATCAAATGGTTCACGTGAAATATTCAAAATATTGTTAGTATCGTACCTTGAAATACTGGCGTTAGTATTGTTCCATGATTGAGTATCTACAGTCAAAAGGATTCGTTCGCATCGCTTGCAAGGTCTTCGTGGGAACCATGGCCTGGAAATTGCATCGCCAGGCCTGTTTTGTGAGGTCCCTTGAGTATTGCCTAAAACCTATTTCAATTCTAAGGGTAGAAAAATGTTCCATTTCGTAAATTGTAAGGTTCGGACAGCGATAAAAGAGAGTGATAGAGAGCAAGTTGCCTGGTTGTTTCGATAGTTTATCCCTCATATACCGACTGGCTGTGATGAGTACAATCATCAAAAGAGAAGCAGTAAAAAATAACAGATAAAGCGTAACAAAAGTCGATTTGATTCAGATCGAGGGAAATGCTAGCGTTCCTTAACAAAAGAATATAACATCCAGTCTTTGAAAAGTATTTTTAGGTTTTATTGTTGCTTTTCTTATATTTTGATATATTCTATTAAGTGAAAGGAGTATGAACTTTAACAGTTTCAGATTTTAAAAAGACGACTTCGTTTTTTCTGTAAAACAAAGTTGTAAAGAATTTCATATTTAAAATCAAATTATATAAAATTATTTCGAATAGAAGAAAACTGTTAAACGATGGAAAACATATTTATATATTACTTTTGATTACATATGTTTCATTTGTATTGTCCCAGGGATATCCGATTTAGATCTACAATATGCGTGCAATGTCTCAGAATATTTGGGATCAAATAAGAATATTCATAGGACATTCTTTTGATAATATTAAAAGGATATTCTGGGTTGGAGTTTTTAGGAATATTCTGAGAATATCTTCAAAGAATAATTGTTCTCGACATATTCGAGAATATTCTGCGCTTATACCATGAGTATCGTGAAATACCCTTAGATATTCGTAGCATATTTTTAGAATGTACCTGTGCTGTGCGGGGAAGAACAATGTGGAAGAAGGTACCAAGTAGCGAAGGTCATAAGTAAATACCAGTATCAACTATCGAGAAATTCTGGTATCGACCTATCTCTAATTTATACTTCTAGTTAAATATGTATCATTTGCATTGTAGAACAATGTTGAAGAAAGTATCAAAGGTCAGAAGTAAGTATTGGCATCGAGTCGAGAAATTCTGGTATCGACCCTTCTTATATACATATATATAAGGTGTTTATGAACTACACCGACAAACTTGAGAGGTGATTCCTGACATCAAAACAAACGTTCTTGTGACAGATTTTCGAAATGTGCATACTTTCGAAGCTACAGGCTCTCGAAAGCGTAGGACATTAATTTTAGAGCTTCATATTTACAAATACTATTAACAATAGAGCAGATGCAGTATGCTACCGTCACATTAAATATGCACCATTAAAACAATGGTATTTCAAAATTCCGCAATGGGTGCGGAACGGATTTCCCCAAAGGAATTAGGGGATTCCCAGAAATTCTCTGAAGGGAAGATGGGTAGAAATTAGCATGAATGGGGCGATTTCCACCAGGACACAATAATTCGTTTGCGCCAAGGCGATATCTGATATAGATCCCATATACGGAACGATCTTCTAAAAAGAAAAAAGTCCTGGTTAGATAAGATGGGGTAATAATTGCAATTTCACCGAACGTTTTGTTTGTTATCAAAGATATTGAATACCATTGTCCGATTGGATACTAGGGATGACGTATGTCATCCTTACTCACACGGAAAGTCTTTTAATCCATGCTCATTTCGACCTATCTGTACTTCTGAAATATTCCGGAATCATCTACTTCCTTTGGTGAATCCTTTGTGCACTAACTGGAATATGCATTTTCAAATAGAGCAAGGTTAAAGTCTTTGACGGTACTATGCAGCATCTGTTCTACTGTTGCGTTAAAATATGAAGCTCTCAAGTTCATTTCCCACTCTTTCGGGAACTGTCGCTCCGAAAATATGTATATTTCGAAAATTTGTCAGAGGAACTTTCGTCTTGTTCTGATGTCAGGAATCACCTCCAAAATTTGTCGGTGTGGTTCATAATTACCTTGTATATGTAAAATCTATTCACTTCTTAAAATGCCCAAAGCAACAGTTCACTCTATTCCATGGGAATAAAATGATTAGGAATACAACTTTATTTTTCGTGACACTTGCACATCGGCAAATCGAATTTATTTGTTCACAATGCATGGCGTATATAACGCTCCTTACTTCTCGTGTGAAATTTGAAAGTGGAAAACTTTAAAGTAAAAATCTTAGTGTGCAGTTGACCCATAAATGACCGACCTGGTTGAATGTACTTTTTCCTATTAATTATTGGTCTCTGAGTTGAAGACATTATTAAATGTTGATATATAGAATTTAGTGTAATGCTTATTGAAAATCTGTGTGACCAAGTAAAATAATATACTGATGTTACAAAGCTTCTTCTACTTAAGATAGACTGAATATTTCATTACTCACAATTATTGGTTTTGTTCTGTCTAATTTACCTGGATATCTTTTTTCTTTTCCAGGATATTACCAAATATTAGTATCCAGTGAAGATAGGATTTATACTGATTTTGTTGAGATATCACGTTTCGTCTTGACGTAGAAGAATATTCTATACATCATTTTGGTGTGATGTGTAATTTCTGTGAAATAGCAAGTGCTTTGCATTTCCTTCGGATAATTATACAATGGTAGTTTGCAAAGCTATCTAGGTGTGGTCAAGTACAGAAAATTACACAGTGTTTTTTAATTCGGATATACAAAAATAACAACATGGCTTCGAATGACAGTGAACATTTAGAAGTCTCTGATTTTTGTCAAGTAGTCTTAAAAGTTGAGGAAGAGACCGTTGAAAACGTTGTTACATCTGAAGATGAGGTAAGACCGTAATTTATACACAATTATATTTGCTTTCAACGACTACTTTTATGTCATTATTTATGGTTTAATTAAATATTTGGAAATCCCAAATTTTAGTAATGCACTCACATACTTTTACTGAACACCATTGAAAGTCTGCTCTTCTTTAAAATCTTTTTCATAACTTTTAGAAGCACTTGTATAGGTTTCTTAGTTCTTAAAATTAAATGTTTCTACGAATTTTCACGAGTTTTTGAACATAGCAGGTACTTAATGCTTAAAGCTCTGTCGAGATTGCCAACTTCTCTACTTACTTTTACAGGATTTTGGGTCAAGTCACGGAGTACTTCAAAATTTCTGTATAGATTTTTTTCAAAAGAGTCGTTGACTAAAAATTCTTCCTTGAAAACGCGTGCTAGGAGCAGGAGTGAGACGTCATGTGAGAATCTAAAAAACATACTATATTGATATTCAAATAAATATGTTCAATTTTTTTCTTTACCATTATATATACTATCAATTTCCCTTGAGTTAATATCAAATGCATCTTTAATGGTTTTTCTGGTGTGCTGGTTATGAAAATAGCACCCCTGCTTTTCCATGGTTCTTCGTAGCAAGCAGAAAGTAAAAAGAGAAAAGGCTTCTGGTTTAGACACAACAAAGAAGCCCGCCTGTCAAGGGTTATAAACAACCTGGTACGCACCCAGGGAAAGCACTTTCGTTCGAAGACTAGGAAATTAAAATAATAGTTTTCAGGAGACTAACTATCAACCAATTGTATAAAGAGAAACAGCCAATGCTATTTGCGTGTGCTAATCAGAGTTAGCAAAAAGCTTAAATGTGTATAGTATGTGATATTAGCCTCTTGTTTCATGTAGTGGCAACTTTTCACTATTCAGTAGAACTTCAGCTTTCCATATATTACTTTTTATTAGATTATTTATGTTTTCCTTAGGAATGATCATATAACAGTTCACAGAAAAAATCCGATGTTCAATTTGACCCATCTTTCATAGCAATAAGCTGACAAAATGTCAAAGAATAAGCGTAAAAATAAAATTAGCTAATTGAAGAGTGCAGGGAAAGAAGCAGGAATGTCCATTTAAAAAGTGAGTTTGCCCTCGTAACAAGTACTATACAATGGCAGCTAATGACTAGGAAAATTTCAATGCAAAAGCGCAAATAATCCACAAGTTATAGCGGTTATTAGAACATTAAATGCGTGAGAGTAAATGGGAGAGTTTAACTTTAAAATCCCTTTTAGAGGAAATCACTTTTTCTTTGATATCGTTCCTTCTTTCCTTGTGCTCTTTAATCATTTTGACAATATTTTCTATTTAACCAGGCAAATTACTTTCTTCGCAACGAGCAAACAAACTTGATACAAAAACGGCAATAATTATAGCATGCCCATTTTCTCTAGAAATCTCGATTTTATTCAACCTAAATATTCCAATCGTGGAAAGATTGCTTCCCTAGAGAAAAGTTTTTAAAAAAATATTTCAGAGTTTAATTCAGAATACTTTCTTGAAATTTGAAAGTGAAATTCTGCGCAACCGGAGATATGAGACTCCTTCTGTGATTCAATAAACATTACAACAAAGAAACCGATGATAAAATAACAATAATCACCGATATCTGGTTAGGTGAACTATTAGCACACCGTGCAAAATAACAACAAATAAAATCTTTAAAATCCTAGTTTAATGTCCTGCTCCTGTCAATATATGCACAAAACACAATTTTTCAATGGAGTATGATTGGAAGACTCTGAACGTAGTGCGACTCTGAATGCAAGTAAACTTTTGTGTTTGTCCTCGTCCCTGACAGAAGCAAGGAAAGCACTTGGTCTGCAGTTGAACTGAAACAATGGAGAAATCTCTAATAATTTCAAGTTACATGTGTAATTATGTAATATACGAAAGTGTCTCCTGGCAAATACTATTTAGTGTATGCGGCAATTTATAATGATTTATAAACCTCAGGTAGTAATTACATTTTAGACACGGGTGTTATTCGAATTCACTAACACAATCTACGATCAGTTTTCTTCAAGTATAACTTAGAGTTTTACTTAATTTACCTGTACTAACTTTCCTAATTTATTATTTCACTCTCCACGCTGAACACTCATTTCCTATTGTTTTTTAGTAATTCATTGTGTATAGAATTAAGATCAGCTCATCACAACAACATTTCTTATTACAAAATAACTCACGAACACTAAGATCATACTGTATGCCCAACTTATGTAAAAAAAAAATCAAAAGTAAAAAATGTAAATATTGAAATCTTACATAATACTGGTCGACAAAATAAAGAGTCACAAAACTTTTTTGAACATGACTACGAAGTATCGTGTTGTTTTGGACGCTGAGTTCAAAAATGACCATTGTATGTCGCTATCACCCACCATTTTGCAGTAATTGGTTTGGATATTTTTAACTACAGACTGATCAAAAGTCGCAGTACAGCCTTGCAGTTCACAAATCGTCAAGGAAATGAAACATCGTATTATACAAATGTCGCATGATGGGAAAGGGCCTCATTTTGGAGTAAATGATCAGTGTACCCGCCATTTTGAAATCCGCAGTATTGAATGGAGTGCATTCTTACCCACTTGCCATATTAAACAACACGAGAATATTCACAGAAAGTGATTCCAAGTATCAGACTTGTCTTACTTCTTACGGTGTCGAAGTCAGTGGTGATGGTGAACGTCAATAGAGGAAGCGGGAAACTTCCTACAGACAAAAGGAATATATTAAAAGTAGTTAATCTTATTTCTCCTGAAAACAGGAAGTTAACATAAAAAATGCATGTAGAGAATTTATTTAAAAGTGGGATGCCGGCATTGAGTCGGAGACCTCTGCTTCCGAGGAACGGTAAATTGTCCGCTTCCTGTCGTACTGTGTGACTTCTTGGGCTTTCTCAGAGGCCTATGTAACTTGCACGGATGTGTGCGCTCACGCGCCAAGCGATTTTTATATATGTGCGGATAGCTCGAGAGGAGGAAGTCACAGTTCTTCCTTGTATTCGCTAGGCGTATTACCTTTACGTGAACGTCCACGTTATGCGAAAAAAACAGCGCTAAAAATTCAGGGTTGACAATCTGTCAAGATTCTGACTAGTACACTGTTAATAAAAACATTTGAATTTAATTTTAAGACCTTCAGGCAACTTTGGCTTAGGCCGCATGGATGATTATGGGATGAAGAATTTGGGAGGAAACGGGAGTACCCCGATAAAAACCTACGCACACGGTGTTTGTTGACCACAAAGCCCACATAGCATGTTAATAAATACGTATTCACTACAAGAAATAAATCCATTTCAATTTGTTTATGGCCTTTAGCTATCTCAGGCTCAGGACGGGATAGAGGGGGGAAACTGTGTTGGAAGGTTATCGGCCAGGACTTAGTTAATGGGTACCATTCCGGCATTTGACGTGTATTACAGAAGAAACAAGTAAAAACTTCAGACATGAGGTGCAGTCGCTGGAGTCGTTCCAAGGACCTTGCTATTGCTAAGACAACGCCCTACCAACTGAGCTACGCTCGCTCTGTACATAACATTAATATATTGCCAGACTTACTTTACATTCACCAATTTAGTCATTTAATGTCCATCTATGAACTGTTTCTGCCGACCAGTTAGCCGTGCGGTCTAAGGCGTTAGGCCAACTACTTGAAGGTCCAGGATTCGAATCCCGGCAGGGGCATGGATGTTTGTGGATTTTAAAGCTGTAAATAAGCGAATCGTGACGAGCCGAAATCAAAAGTTACTAGGCTTGCCAATATAAAAATAAAAACTTTAATACCAAAGTTTACGAACTGTTTCTATTGCGTAAGACAGCCCTAAACAGTTATGTCCCTCGGCCAATACAACTTTTGGGAAAGGAATAGGAAAAGAAGCGATCATCTCGACGTGCACTTTAATTGGACTGTAGGGAAAATCTTGAAAATATTGTATTGTGCTTGATTATATTGTACTTTGAGCAGAAGTTGAATCCAGCCCCCTTGAACTTGTGACAGACAAGTACTTCGGATCGTCATTGGGGAGGTACGCAGTTTTAATTTATGCTGCCTGACATCCTGACTGAGGTTTACTAGGTTTTCCTCAGTTTCAGCCAGGATATTTTGGGTTTGTACTTAGACAAACGTTCGGGGCGATAACCATTCTCATCCTGCGAAATACATAAAGTATACTCGAGATTGTCCGAAACAGTATAGGTAAGTTTATTCTTCCGTTTGTTTCATAATTTTCATATTTCTGACAACAGAGTTTTTCTCTGTGATAATGTCAGTTCATCATGAAGTATTACTGAGTGCATAGTGATAGTTGTCAAATGCTTACATGCGTTTTAATTTGGTGTTGCAAGTATTTCGATTAGGCGTCGGAATAAAGTGGGGTAATTTCGAACTTCGCACTAGTTTCATTTAAACACCCTTAGTCACCAGAGTATTCAGATGTGCAGAGTGAAATATAAATTACACGAAAGAAGAGATAACAGGCTTGATGACGTTCACAAATCTCATCTCATTGCTTTCTATGTTTCCTAAGATACGAAAAATGCTTAGTGCGTCGGGAATACGCCAAATGACCATATTAATAGAGCCTCCAGTACAGGCTTGTTCCTTACAAACCGATAAGGAAATGAAGCATTGTAATACATAAATGTGGAATGGTGGGGAGGGGCTCCAGGTTGAAGTACTGTATCAACGTGGTCGCCATCTGAAATCCACCATATTGGATGGAGATATATTTTTAAAACGTCAAGTGCATCGTTTGACATATTGATCAACACGAGAATGCTGTCAGAAAACCTTTACATATGTCAGATTTGACCTAAGTGTTGCATTGTCGGAGTTACGACGCTGCTGGATAAATGGACACATGTAAATGAAGATTACTCCGACACCATATACGCGTACATACATGCAATTTGTGATAAAATGGCACGTAATGCGAATTTCTAAATTTAATTTTCGACTTCAGAACACCGAAAAGTAAACAAGACACCTAAAATTAAGAAATATACTTTTTTTTTATTGTTAACTAGTGTAATAATTCTGAAAATAAATTAGGATTAGGCTAGTAATTCTTTTATTTTAATTAAATTATTATAATTATTTCGTTTTATTCTATCCTTATTTCTTCTATTTTATAATAAGCCTTAAAATTAAATGTTACATTTCTTAGTCACAAGAAATGTTACAGCTAATTACTACCTGTCTTTCCCAGATCGCTAAAGTTGTCCAC
The DNA here is from genome assembly GCA_022664845.1 of Lepisma saccharinum. Taxonomy (NCBI): domain Eukaryota; kingdom Metazoa; phylum Arthropoda; class Insecta; order Zygentoma; family Lepismatidae; genus Lepisma; species Lepisma saccharinum. The sequence continues at coordinate 18,385 of JAGDQP010012958.1, read as the reverse complement.
GTACTCTCAACCTAGTAACGAAGGAGAAGTAGATGCCTGTCGTCCCTTTACATTCTCGAAATATGCTATCTCACAATTGGCGAAATATATGAATAATAATAAATCGATTAGTTTATGTTTTAATTAGTAACAAAATTGATTAGTTTATGATGTAAATAATAATAAATGGATTAAATAAATGTATGAGAAGTACAAAAGTAATTAAATTTAATGTAATTTTATATGAAATGACACTATTAACAGTAGAAGAACAAAATACTATAACGAATTGTTTACAGTGTTAACACTTCCAATATGATAAAGCTTTGTACTTCGTTTGTACCCGTTAATAGGAGAAAGGTCACTAAAGAATTTGCTGGGCCTGACCTTAAAAATGAAGGAACGCAGAATATCATTTACGACTAAAACTTATAGGTGGCGCTTTTCGAGAACGAACATTCCAGTGTGCTGTGCTTGACTGACATTTTTGAATGTGCACCTGTGTGTTTGGGGTGGAAATAAAATCTCTACCAGGCCTTTTATCTGACATTCGCTTAGTGGGTATGAGGAAAATAAATGGGAAAACATCAATCAGCATGATCAGTGTTTGAACCAACGCCGACTGCCCAGTGCTGGCTGATACAAAGCCTCTAGTTCATAATAGAATGAGGCTTCGTCTTGATAAAAGAACCATTTCATGTTTCAGTCGAGGGTAAAAACGCTTGTAAGATAAAGTAAAATAAAATGAATTTTATGGACGTTAGCAGCACTATGGCTTACGCCCGTCCCGATACGATAAAAAACGCTTGTGAAGTATATCCACAGTTACAGTACTGTCGAAAAATTAGGGCCCGATGATGCACGACTGGATGTGCACACAGCCACCCCTGGCAGATTTACTTCCTGTTCAATAATGGCATGGGGGCTTTGTGAGACTCAACAAATGTAGCACAGATTGATATGTCCATTCAACTTAAATGTCGTCTCATTCGACCACTATCTGCTGTGTAAAAACTTCGTGCCATCGCGAGCCCTTTCGTTAACCTCACAACCATACAAAAGTGGAATTATTTCAAATTGCTGAGACAGTTTATATGATAAAGGATGGAATCGTAGTTGGTACTTTGCCATGTCACCCTTCAAAGCTATCACAGCAATCAGCCTGATGACAAACTTGTCCATATAAGAAAAAAATCGTACATAACAGCAAGCTATAGTCCTCCTCGTGATTCACATGAATAAAACAAAAAATACGTACATCAACAAACAATAAATACATCGCCGATAGGCGCTAATGCACTTGCCTCTAGGGTCTACGTAGCTGTAAAACTTACAAATAGTGATTGCAGCACTACGGTAGCCGAAGAGCATTTTCCTGTCCGTGACAATGCTAGCGAGCGATGAGTACGGACTTTCTCTTCTCCTTCTGGTAGAAGCCCTTCGCTTTCCTGCCATCCTCAAAATGTTTCAAGATGTTCCCGCTGTCCCTCCAGACACAAAATTGGAACAACGACTGAAAATGTGAGGATTTTATCCTAACCAACTCTTTAAACTTCCAACGTTCTTGTTCTTAAAAGGGAACATCTTGAAGTTATCAAACTTGCCTTACGTTTGATAAATATAAATTACGAATATATAACACCGAGTAGGTGCAGCTCATTTGGTAGAGCGTTGTCTTATCAATTGGAAGGTTCTGGGAACGATCCCAGCGCCTGCTCATCTTGACTGAGGCTTTGTCACGTTTTTTTCTCAGCCACCCCAGGTAAATGCCAGGATGGTACCTATTAACTAGGCTCTGACCAACTACCTGTAACATCCTTTTCTCCACCGTATCCCAGCCTAAGTCGGAGATTGCTGAAGGCTATAAACAGGGTTGGCTGGTTTAAACAAAAGAAGCAAAAATGCCACAAATAAACTTCATGAACGAATGTTCGAAAAAGCTTGATAAACGTTGACTTTGGGTTATCACGTTTCACTTCCAGGTTATTCATATATTCAGACGTAAATTTCCCATTCATTATTCAAAGAATGCGCGTATGTATGAACAATTGTGAGATTATACTTACGAAAGCCAGTTTTGTTTGTTTATAACTTTATGAATTTTTTTTGTTAGTTTTATAGTTTCTGTTAGTGTTATTATTATTATGCAATTGCAATCAAAGCAAAAGTTCGAAATATTCTTTTGTTCTAATAATGTTTAGGATTGATAAAATACACCAAAATTCCCTATAAGATTCTCATAAAAAACCCATTAAACGAATTTATTGAAATCAAAAATATTTTCTGTATGTATATGTATGGATGGTTCAGACAGAGCCAGAGTGAACTCTAATAATTTCCACTATCATTATTCACTTCTTTTATTGATATGGGAATTAAGTCACTGTATTTCTGACTCATTGAACTAGCTCGGACTAAATTAGATCTGTACTCTGTAGTATTTTGAAATTGTCCAATTATGTGTGTAGCTCTGTACAGTGATTTCAGTAGAACGTATTTCTATCAGGTGTCCACCGACTCGTCCCATTTGTAATGAACGTGTACCGGATTCGAGTGCAGGTGAAGGACGATTTGTCTGAAGTGCAAACCGAGTAGTGGTTTAAAATCCACTTTAAACTGTTGCTTTAGGTTCCGTCCTTCATAACCCCGCTGTTGCGTAAGGACATTAAGAAGAAACAAACGTATTTCTATCCATGTGTGATATAAATAAATAAAGCAAAGTATTTAAATCAAAAGTCCTGGTTTTTTGGTTTTTATTTAAAAAAAATGTTTTTGCCAACCCAAGCTATAAATAAATTTAAATTCAATACAAATATAAAACAATAGAGTTTTCATGTTTAACATAACTGGAAATGTTTGATATTTTGTTATTGTTTCTTTACAAAAATAAAAGTTTCAAATATATATAACAAACTGATTTACCCGCGCTATGGAGCGAGGTGATTTTTTTTTTAAACTTGGGGTGACTTGTATTACAGTCATGAATTAATATTTGTCCTAAGGAACACTCTCGCTAAATTTCAAGTTGCTAAGTTTAACCATTTTCGAGCTCTCATATTTCACTGCATATGAGGTTTTCGCCCCTTCACGTCCTGAAGGCTGTTGAAGCAAAATACTAAGATAGCTGTTGCTAATGAACTAAAACGAATACTTTTCAAGCCCAATATCAAGTTCCTAGCTTAAGCGCTTTCCGAGTTGTATTTTTTATCCCGTTTCACTTCCTTTGGGAGGCAACGTGTCAATGGAGTATTTAATACCCCTAAGTCCTACGCAATATGTGCCAAATTTTGTACGAATCTTTCAAAGAGTGTGGAATTGTGTAGCGTTCAAACAAACTTTGTATGGCTGTTGGTGTGGGCTGAATAAAATGAACACTGTGGAGAGCAACTTATAATATTGTTACTAATTTTTCTGTGTCCCAAGGAATACGCATGCTAAAATTCAAGTTTCTAGGTTTAACATTTTTCGGGTTCTCCTTAAGAGGTTTTCGCCCCTTCACCTCCCGGCGGAGGATGTCAAATCGAAAACTAAGGTAGTCGTTGCAAATTAATTGAAGCGTAGAACTTTGATGCCAGATATTTAGTTTCTAGCTAAACCGGTTTCTGAGTTGTACCTCCCGTTTCACCCTTTGGAGGCAACCTTTTAATGCTGTAGTCCTAAGAAATATGTGTGTCATATTTTGTTCGAATCCGTCAAGGAGTGTAGAATTATATAGAGTTGAAATAAATAAACTAACAGACTTTCAATTTTACAGATATTGGAAAACTTAATGGAAACACTTCTCAAAGGTGGAACCTAATGTAACTGTGCTTGATAACACATCACTGCGTAAATCAACCGTCTCTTGTTTGTTGCAGGCAGAACTGATTTTTCACTAATAGTAGGGTAAGGTAGTGTGATTTTGGACGTTGTGCAGGTGTGGTGAGTGACCAGTATGTCCAACTTAACCAAGTTTCAAAGAGCTCTAATTGTGGGTCGTTTTCTAGCTGGAGCATCTTTGAGGAAAACAGACATTATTCGACGTAACATAAGGCACAGACTCAAAAGTCATGACCATATGCACAGTACATGGTAAAACAGGATCGACGGAGCACAATAGTAGTCGAAAGACGAAGCTGCAGCATAGGGACTGCCGGGCCTTGAAGGGGACTGTGACGCCGTAGAAGAAAACAACGGTCGAAAAAGTGACTACAGAACTAATTTCCACCTAAATATCCCAGCCATCCAAAGCAATGAGGCGGGATATGCATAAAATGAGTATCTATAGGCGTGTTTTTATTCTCAAGCCCCTAATAACAGACAAGAATGTTCAGTGATGACGTCCATGGTGAACAAAAATCGGACGTTAGAATACTGGTAACGTGTCGTTTAGTCGGACGAGTCACTCTTTACCCTATTCTCCACCACTGGATGCGTGTTTGTCTGGCGAACACCCTCTGAAGCATATGATGTAGGCTGCCTCGCCAGACTGTCAAACATGGTGGCGGCTCTATTATGGTCTGGGACGCCATTTCATGGTATTTAGTATCCCGTGCTGTCACATTACACGGTTCGTTCACATCAACAGCCTCTTATCTAACCAGGTCCACCCAATGGTGCAAACTTTATTTCCAGACGGAAATGCCATGTTCCAGGATAATAATGCCCCATTCACACGGCTGACCCTGTTCAAGAGTGGTTTCCCGAGCATGCTGATGAGGTTGAACATCTTCCCTGGCCCGCGCATTCCCCAGGTCTTAATATCATCGAACCTCTGTAAGCTGTTTTGAAAACCAGGGTTTGGCGTCGATTTTCAACTGTTTTGTCTCTACCTGAGATTGAGGCTACTGCATGAAGGCTGGCTTCAAATTTCACTCATTACTTGCATTGGTCTGTTCCCTTCCAGTATTCAAGATATATTGAGTGATAGAGGGGGACAAACACCCTATTAATACAGCATCTTCCGACTTCCATAAGTGTTTCCATTATTGTGTCAATAATTCACATCCATATTCAATCCACTACTGGAAGAGGCTTCTCCCGGAGGAAGGAGTTGGTCTACTGCTCCCACGCAAACCAGACATTGGGAGAGGAGTGCCTAAGCTCTCGACTGAAATCGCCACTGTCTCACTCAGCACCTCCCCAATTGCATCACGATGCTGGGTGGGCAACTTTCCATACCCTCACACCTTGGGAAAATTTCCTTGGCAGAGCCAGGAATTAAAACCAGGACTCCACAATCAGCAGTCAGCGACGGTAACCACTAGACCAGCGGGACTCATTCCTGCATTTATTCAACCGTTTTCTATTCACTGTTGCATGAAGGTCTCCCCCCTTGTCTGCTACTATCCTCATCGATGTAGCTCCTGATAAAAGCTTAATTTCATCTACCCATCTTGGATTTGGAAGTCGTCTCGGTCGAATGTAGTACATTCGTCGTCCATCTTCCATCTGTACGCCTAGCTGTGTGACCGGTCCATCTTCGCAGTCTTCATTATACCTTCTACTTTTGTTTGTGTGCAAATCCATTCATTTGTCTTCATGTCTATCCTAGTTATCCCTAGCATGCATCTCTCCATTGCTCTTTGTCTCACTCTCAATCTTCGAGTCGTTTGAGCATTCAGTGTCCAAGTTTCACAACCATACAACATTACGAGTAAGACACATTAATTATAAACTTTACGCTTGAGACACATTGGTAGTTTGCTTCTGATAATAAGAGTAGTCTTCCTAACGAGCTCCACGCCATTTTACATCTGCAATTTATTTCATCAACTTGACATTCGAAGTTTTGAGCTGGGCCAGGTAAACATACTCATCAGCTATGCCTATTGCCTCTCCGTTCATCTTTATTTCCTTCTTTTCAGCATGTTGATTGCACATTACTTTTGTTTTACTTAAATTCATTTTAAGTCCTATTTTTGAACTCTCATTACACAGCTCTTCATTCTTGTTTATAGTTCTTCTACACTTGAAGCAAACAGGACTATATCATCAGCGAATTATGGGTAATTTAGGTAATCGTCATTGGTTCTTGTTCCAACTGCATCCCTGTTTAAATTTTCGAACACTTATAACAGGACCGCAGAAAATAGCTTTAGAGAAATTGAGTCTCCTTGCCTTATCCCTTTTCCCACTTTAAATTTTTCATTCTCTTGTTGAAGTCTAACGACAGATATGGCAGTCGAGTAAATACCTCGCAGTAACTTGATTTATGTACATTCTATGCTTTTGTGTTCAAGTGATTTAAATACTGCTGCCAAGAAAACAGAATCGAAAGCTTTTTTAAAAAATATTAATCTCAGACAGTGGAAGTTCATAATCTTTAGTCCTTTCCATAACCTGATTCAATGCTTGCATGTGGTCCATTGTGCAAAATCCACGACGGAACCCGTCTTGTTCGCTTCCCTGGCTAAAATCGATGTCTCGTTAAATACGATTCAAAATAACTTTGGAGAACATTTTGTAGAACTCACAGTTGACTCATTGGCCTGTAGTTTTCGACGCGTTTTTTGTCCCCTTTCTTGTACAATAAAATAATAATAGCATTATTTGAAATTGACGGCATTTCTTTCTTCCTCGAGCCACATTGAGAATCATTTAGCAAATTCGTCTTTTATCTTTTCACCTCCCCATTTAAACATCTCTGCTGTGAGTTCATCTTCTGGCGATTTTCCGTTCTTCATCCCTCGACGTACTTTCTCCACTTCTTTCATTACGTCTCGGACTTCTACATCATTTTCTTCTGAGTCTTCATTTCCTAGTTCTTCCTCGGAGTAGTACAATTCTCTGTAGGAGCATTCAAATATGTTTATAATTTCTTCTTTATTTCGTGTTACTGTCCCGTCTGGTCTCTTAACTCCAATTATTTGATTTTTCCCTATCATGAGCTGCTGTTTGGCTTTCGTCAGGCTCTTGTTTTCCTTGACTGTATTTCTAACAAGATTTTGGTTATATCTTCGTACATCCTCTCTTATTTTCTTCCTTACTGTTTTATTTATTTCTATGTACTCAATCCACAGTTTTCCTCTTCTTTCATTTCCCTTCTTTTCTTCATCAAGAGTCTAGTTTCTTCTAAGATTTGTTTATTTCTGGTGCCTGCTATTTCCTTGGCTGTTTCTCTTATTATCTTAGTCAGTATTTTATTTCTGCTATCGATGTCTTCTTGATCCTCTGACTCTTCCAAGGCGTTTAATCTGTTGCTTAGTTCTATCTCGAATGTCTGTTTGTGTTTTCCTAGATTTTCCAGATCTAAAACTGACGGTTTTCCTGATAAGCTTCTTTCTCTTAAGTCTAGTTTCGAAACTGTTCAGAACAGGTGCATCTTGCAGAATTTCCCTGTGATTCGATAGAACGTTTTTCGATTTCGTTTTCGGTCCCATTTGGGCCTTTCCATGTCCACTTCCTCTGGGGCGGTTTCTTGAAAAATGTATTGAAAATGAAGTCTGTTAGTTTCTGAGAATTCCACTAACTTCTCTCCTCTCTTGTTTCTTTTGCCAAATCCAAAGTTTCCCACTTTTTTGTCACTGTTCTGCTTGCTTCTTACTTTTGCATTGAAGTCTCCCAATACAATTTTGTTATGCGATTTGCTACTTCCCAAAATCTTCTGTATCTCTTCATATAGATCTTCGACTTCTTCCTCCGGGTGTGAGGTTGTTGGAGCATACATTTGTATAATTTCCATACTGTATCTCTTCTTTATCTGTATTAGCACCCGTGTGATTCTATCTGAAATTCCATCAATTTCTGTGATCCGTGACTTCAGGTTATTAATTATAAAGCCAACGCCTATCGGTTTTCCATTTTCTGTTCCTTTGAAGTAGAATGTGTACGCTGACGGTAGTTCCAACTGTTCTTCATTCTTCCTCCACACTTCTGATAGTCCTATGATGTCCCACTTAATCCTCTTAAATTCATTCTGCAAATCTTCTAATTTGTCCTCTCCTGCAAGTGACTGACAGTTGAGGATGGCCAGGTATAGGTCCGTTCGAGTTGCCGTGTCGGTGTCCTGGCACTTTACAGTCCAAACCCGGACATTTTGACCCTCTGATTTTCTGCAGTACTGACCGATCCCGTTGCCAGCTTCGTTCCCTCCCCCGAGCAATAAGGGCCTCCGAGGCTGTTTCCTTACTTGTACCATCATGTGTAAAGAAAGGAGGGGTTCAGACATTTGACTCACCACGCTGTTTGCTAATGCAAGTTGGTGAACAGCTCATCTATGTTCGTTCACCAAGCAGTTGCTTGGGTACTAACAGGCTCCATGACGTGAACGTATGGATTGGACATTAGGCGTCTACCCCGGTCGGTTCCCTTAAACCTTAGCAGTTAGTGGCAGAAGGCTTTTGGGGCTGTCCCTGTTTCCCGGCTATATATATTAGGGATGAGTTCACGATACTTTCGATACCTCATAATACCGATACACGATCGAGACTTCAACTAATGGAGTCGATACTTCGATATTTTTTACACTAATATCTTTCTCTGAAAATAATTCCATGGTAGAAAGTTTGGTCTATAACTTAAACTTCTTAAATTTGAATTTTATTTATAGCTTTTAGGCATCTATGACTCAGAACAGAGTTAGATTTTAGGAAAGCAATATGCTTAGATTTCAGTTTTAAATAATATATATATTATTTGATACATTGAAAGACATTGCGAAAAAAGTATGGAACATCGAATATCAAGTATCGAAGGTTGGAAATAATTATCAGGAGTATCGAGTAATTCAGGCAGCGACCCATATTCATTTCTTTTTATTTAACATTCTCGAAATGTAGAAGAAGAAATTCATAAAGGTTTATGAAATATTGAATACTGAAAGAAAGCATTTGTACGCACACAAAAGAAATCGAGACAGAAAAGTGTCCGATATCAGCCCCTCACATTATCCTTATCTGCTGTTTTCTGCAACAACTTTGTCTTATTTTGAAGAGAAAAATGCGCGAAGTAAGCAAAATCCAAACTAATTTTCTTTCTCTGAATATAAAATACTGCGACAAAAAAATACAAGAGCCGAAGCTCTCAACTGTGATCGCTACCTCTTTACTCAGGTAGCTCCCCAATTGGCCTCACGACGCTGGCTGGACGCCGCACAGGCATCACCATCTGGAGTACTGCAACGGTCACCCGTCCAAGCACTGACCAGATCCAGAGCTGCTTGACTTCGGTGATCTTACGGGAACCGGTAGACCAGCTCGGCTAGGGCGTTGCCATATATATATATTTTAGAAGCATGTTATTGTATAGGAATAACCAATATTTATGTAGTTTTCTCTACATTTTTCAAAGTAATCTCAGAATTAATACGGAACATGTAAATGTTTGTATTGCTTTTTAGTGTGTTATTGACTTAGTTTGCTTTTACAGCCTTGCACTTCAGTGGGGATATGTTCTACGAATAATGAAATAGCTAGGGAAGTTAATTTTACCAATATTCTTACGTCGCTAGATCTTGTTAAACAATGTCGAAATAAGTTAGCTGAGAAACTTGGCAATGAGACTTATGGAGGATCCTCATCAACCCTGGAGGAAAGGAAGGACGAGGACAAATCTAGGAGACAATTTACTGTCTCTCAAATGTGTCTCGTAAACAAGAATTTATGTTCGGAGGTTTGTGCTTCCATACATTATTTATCGCTATTGTTTATTGTTTTATTTAGACTTTTAACATCGCAGATTTATGTCTGATAGATTTGGTTTGTAGAATTTTAAATTTCTGTTGCTCTATCGTACGATGTGGGGTGAGAGATATACGTTTTATGTTTAAATTTTGCTAAGCATATTATCGTAGTTTTGATAATTTCTTAAATCTAAGTTCATTCTGGCATTTGGTCATCTTTTCAGCGCGAAATCGTTCACAAATTGTGAATTATTTGTCATTTCTTTCTGGTTTAGTTTACAGCACTATTCTAAGTTATAACATGTTTCCTTCATGTTAGTGTAGTGTAACGGAATGCCACCATCTGCCTCAGTTTAGCATTGGAATTCACGTTTATAATGCTTATTTGAAAATTCATGATGTATCGAAATGTTATCATGTACCTTTCATCTTATGAAAATTCTACATACAATTACAGCAAAAGTGATTCAAAAACTGCGTGAATAGTTTTACAAAATTTTCTGTATCTTTATGCTAGCTTGAACTTTCAGATTGGTATCATAAAAAGAATTAGAAAGTATTAGGAGAAATATATGCCTATATGCTGCAAGCCAATAGAGGGGTCAGTTGATATAAATTGATATCTTAATCTTTCTAATTATTAAAATTACTAGTCATATTTCAGGATGGATTATGCTGAGAATGTGTCAGCAGTTATCGCATTTTTTTCTTGCGACGGGAGATCTACAAATTAATTAGTATTAGTATCGTTTACAGAAAGCAGGTAATGTAGATGATGAATATCCGGGGAATTATCTAATGGCGAAATAGAAAGATCAAACGCTATTCTTCGGGGGTACGTTTGTTTCAAATAATAAACAGGCCATCTACATTGTTACAAAAGACAAAAAATCATCTTCCTTTTGAAAGTAAGACAAACTGCTCATGACAAGCGCGGAACGAAGCCACTTGAATATTTTCCATCACTAAATTCCAATGTTGAAACCTTGATGGCAGTAACTCAGTATTGTCCTTCGATTGTTCTGAAGTCGCGAACGAGATCATCAAGTCCAGCTTTCGTGGTTGTGTGTGGCGCAGACCACGCATCTTGGTCGACGTATATATCAGGATCAACATTAGATTAGAAAGACGTCGGTTTGCCTGCCCGGTCATCCTCTTCTGAATGGTTAGATAATTCTCTTTGGTCATGCAATTGCCCATTTTATTTTCCTCATAATGCCTCCCGAAGAAGATATCAATATACAAAAGTAGCAGTATTTAGATTACTTGGTTTCCTCCGTACCATAGGAACAGCAAATGGCGTCGAAACTGTAAATTATATAAAATAAAATCCCTTCAGAATCTCATTTTGCCAATTTACGGCATAGCAAAATTGTTTGCAAGTGTGTTCACCCATTACTAGGTATGCATAATTCGTTGAGGCAATCTGATGTCATTTATTGCAATTAGGAGATTATAAAAAGTGTTCCCAAATGATGTCTATGGTTGCAATGCATTCTGAGTGTGCAGAATGTACACATCTCCTAAAGAGGAACCAATCGATAGATTTTGTCAGTTTCATGTTTAGCAGCCAAAAATTAGTAAAAATTGTATATTATAATTTTGGGGAGAAACCATGTTGACCAGTGTTACATAAAAACTTATTGGAAGTTGTTTATTGCTATAAATGGCAATTCAATAACGAATTTAGATCAAATAATCGTTAAATCAGATTTACCTTAATTTGTTCTTCATATGATGAAATTACAGGTTAAACTTTAATTCAACTTATATTTAAAATTCTTTCTTATTCGGCATGGTCGCGCACAAAATTAATTAAAATTGATTAAGTGCTATCCTTTGGTAAAACAATTCCTTAATTCAAATTCATTAATTATTGAGACGCGCAACTTGCACCAAATTTATTTTATTGGCATGTGTTAAAACAAAAATTCTCAGAAATGTGACAAATGAAAAAACCTGGAACAAAATTTGTACTATCTGACCTTGTAGTAATATTTCATCCTCTCCAGATCACTGCTTCTTCAGTCACGATGTTTTACAGTTTGCTTATTAACATTTATCTATATAAAACGAAACAGTAAAGCAGCGAAAATAAAGAATTTCATACAAAATTAGCTCCTACTTACTTCGCCTTTCTCTGCGCGTGGTCACGGTTTCAGTTCCCGCCGGAGCTCATTGAACGAAGTTTTTTCGAGCCTACTTTACCAGAAACTTAACCTTAGAACTTAAGTTAGTTTAGGGTGATAATGACAATCAACCTAGCCTCACTAACTGTAAAATCATTATAGCGTAAGACAAATAACTGATGTATCTAGGAACATCATCAAAACAAGAGCTGCTTATCAACTGTAGCCCCACGTGTCGACCAAGGAATTTCATAACTTTCGAAAAATCCTGTAATCTGAATTGAATCCTGTAATTCGAAAAATGAATAAGTCTGAAAAAGTATTGTCAGTGTTTAAGAAATCCGTTTCCTTTTTCATGCTCCAGTAAAAATAAAAATACTATATTCGTTTGCTTACTCATCCGGATATTATATACAAATCTGTCGAAAACTTGAGTAATGCAAATCTTTTTCTGATGTGAAATTCTGTATATTAGAATTATTGGAAGCAGGAATTTTTCGATTTGAGCCAGTTTCGAACTGAATGATTAAATTTTCAATTTAGTACACTTTCGCGCATTGTTCTTGTATGCTTACGTGGAAAGGAGAGGATGAACATTTACAAATTCATAAAAATGTAAGGAAACTAAATGAACTTAGCAAAGTTTCAGTCAGTTGAGTAGACCTAGTTCTTTTATCTGAATGAATTTCTTCCAATTATTCATTGTTGAGGGACAATTTCTTTCGTTTGTGTCTAACAGAGGTGTGATTTTTTACTATAAATGTATTTGTAGTACAGATATTTAACCATGGTTATGTGCCATATAAATTATTAGGTAGAATTCCGGCAAAGATAGTGTACATTATCTGACATTCAGTTATTCTCTCGATTGGTTTGCTCATTAATCCGGAGGTGCTCTCTGGACTTGAACTTGAGGGATCTCAATCTAGATATTTTACAGCTGCATATTTTAGATCATAACATCAAAGTGACTGATTTCTTAAACGGCTTAATCAAAACATTCCTTATTTAGATGAATTAACTGGAGAAGATATCAGGGATACGATAAGGTTCTATTCATGAACGCTATTGAAGAAAACCATGCCATTGCTCTATTTTCGCCGTTTGTTGTCTGAACCTCAATTTTAAAGAAGTACTATCCGACACTGATCCTGATATAAACGTATTAGATTATATTTATTAATAGTGGATAGTACTATTGAGTAATAATATTAAGTAGAGTTTATAGAATCTATCTCGAAAATTTTAATGTTATCACCAATAATATTCCTCTTTATCTGTCATTTCAAAATGTCTTTATCGAGCCAGTATTTGCTATCGTAAAACATGTTTACCTCCAGAAAATATATTCAATGTTCCATATCCCAAGTTTGTGAGTATCTGCAACCATAAGCGTATATCTTCATACATAATATTTTCTTTCATATTTATATGAAGTTTTCTCTTGAACTATAATTTCTTCCGAGCGATTATATTGTTATATAATTAATTGGTTATTTAAAAATCAAGTTATTATTGACTTCACTATTTCACCCAAAATATTACACTGTATTTATGGCATTTTGACGAATCAACACTTTTCTATTCACACAGGCTAATACTCTTGAAAGGCTTCCGAGGTCCGGATGCGATAATGACAATATGTTTCCTTCAACTCATTACTTGAATACCTTGGAAACAACCGAAGATGGAGAAAATTCGTCTTTTGTAGATCCTGAAGACACCAAAATAAAATTAGAGGAATGTATAATTACATTGTCGACTCAATTCTCCTGTGAAGGTGCTGGAGAAACTATTACAAGCAATGAATTGGTAAATCAACACGAAAATATATGTAATGAACCAAGGATTTTAGAGTGTGAGTTTTGTAAGGAACGATTTGAAGAAAATGTAGGGAACACGGAAAATAAAGAGATACAAGACAAGAAACGTTTTTGTAGCAAACGGTGCGAAGAAACCTTTTTTGACTGTCTGAAAGTGTCTAATCCTATCGAAACTATCCATGAAGAAACATCAAATATGCGTTTTGTGCCAAACATTTACGGTTTCGAAGCACACAGGACAATACAGTGCGTTGAAAATCAGGACAAAACTAAGTTACAGGAAGGAAAGCTTTCATATCCCGGCCCCTCGAAAGAACCTGTCGTAATTGATTCCAGAAAATATTCTTACAAATGTGAGGTATGCAAAAGGGAATTTAAAAGACTCGATCACTTGAAAGACCATATGAGAATACACACAGGAGAGGTACCTTTTGATTGTAAAATGTGTGAAAAGAAATACACAAGACGCTCTCTCCTGAAAGAACATATGAAAAAACACACAGGGGAAAACCTTTATACATGTGAACAATGTGAAAAGACATTTGTTAGACTCTCCCATTTAAAAATACATGTAAGAACACACACTGGTGAACAACCATATGGCTGTGAACAGTGCGGGAAAAGGTTTTATCAATCATGCCATTTAAAAGATCACATGAAAGTACACACCGGAATAAAGCCATACGAGTGTGAATTTTGTCAACATAAATTTTCAGGTTTAAAGGAATTAAAACGCCATTATAGAGTACACACTGGCGAGAAACCTTTTATGTGTGAATTATGCGGAAATAAATTTGGCGATTCGTCTACTTTACGGCAGCACATAAGACGGCATACAGGGGAAAAGCCTTACAACTGTCAATTTTGTAACAAAAGTTTTGCAAAAATATCCGTTCTAAATGTGCATTCAAGGGTACATACGGGTGAGAGGCCTTTCCAATGTCATTTATGTGAAATGAAATTTAGCTATACAACGAGTCTGAAACGACACGTGAAAATACACGCACAGAGTAACAGCGTAATACCTGTGAACAATGTCGACCGAAATTTACCGTTAGACCCCGTTCAAAAGAGCTCACCAGAATGAACAAGGAGGAGTGGCATTGGAAATGTAAACAAATACGTTATACATGTTTAATCTCTTCATTCCCGAGGAGGTGTTTTATAATCAATAACGAGATGGTCGTGTTAAATGAATAACATATAACCAGTTTCATATAAAATCGCTGTATTCTGTCTGTAATATCATGGATTACACGTGACTACGTGTTCAGCAGGCTGAACAATTGGACACACTTTATTCATATATGTAATAAAGTTACCTATGACAATGGAAATGCCTTGTGTAATTCTGAAAACAATTCAAAATTGAAATTATATTGATTTGATAAAATGCCAAAAGACCTTGACAGGCGACTTTTTCGTTCTATTGCATATTCTGTACAAGCATATCATTCTGTTGTTCATGTCCACTCCACCCATATTAGTACTGTAAACATTCGTTACATGCGGCCGTGGTACTTCGATATACTCTTTCTTTTTTCTGCAATATCGATTAACATTTGTTATCCATCCACTTGATTACGCCAATTTTTTCATCCTCTCGAACAAGTTCATCAAATGAGCCTCTACCTCCCTGTCTTCTTCAACTCGGAATCCTTCACTTATTGGAAACGAACTGGCAGTTTTGATGTCATACATGTTCCGGTACCAAGTATATCATTTTCGCGCAAGTAATCTAGGAGAGGTATACTCGTAAAATAGCTGTCGAAATAAAGTTTGGTATTCAGGGTTTTACTAAGTTCCTTTACAACTCGTCCTCCTATACTAAGACCTTCATCATTTGTATCCGGTCATGTAGTAGCTCCTTGGTATATTATAAAATCTAAAACTTGACCATTTGGTGTTGCCAAGACAAACACTTTCAGTCCGAAAGGGTCTGGTTTTCCCGGAACATACTGTCGAAGAGCAGTTTTCCCAGTGAAGAGGATCATTTGCTCATCCACTCAAACTTCTGTAGCACGAGAGAGTTTCGAACAAGCAGATCTAAAAGTATTTAAAATTTTTTGTACCTTCCACAACCTATTCTGCTTTTCCTCATCGGACACATCCATATTATTAACTACATGAAGATGGTTTCGGAGTTTGTACATTCTATCCCTGGGAATTTGTGTTAGTATTGGAATTCTTAGCATCGGACGATAACAAAGCCTGAATCTGCGAATACCTAAACAACCTAAAACAATGTGTGTACCAACAAATTTCGTGTTCATTCGTTCTTAAATCCACTACTGGTTGTGCCTGAAGTCCTCTGACGTTAGTTTCTGTTCCTGTTTTCTTCCAAAACTCGTCATTATAATATTTAGAAAAATAATCCATCGCAGTCCAAGAACTTCTTTCTCTAGCGGATTCTATATTCGTTGCTTCGTACTTTGGGATATTTTGGGGTTCGAATTTTTTATGACGCCATGTCATGCCCCGATTTCTTCCTCCAACTGCCCTTGTAGTACTTTCAACCTGCAAGTAAACCAAGGAACACGTAAGTCTTCCAAAGTAAAAAAAAAGCTTTCATTGCTGAAATGAGCAAAATATTAGCCGTGTATATATTTTGGGGAGAAAACAAGCGTCCTTGGAGCTTATTGCCTTGTTTCAAGCAGTCCCAGGTTCGAGTTTCGGCGGGACCGCAAGTGGTTGACAATCAATAACCAATAATTATTATTGTATAACCAATAATTATTATTGTGCTTTACCATACTCATATTTTTAAAAACAAAAACATTTATACTTCACCTGCCGTGTCAGTCTCCGAGCCTGAGTCATTCGACAAATTGTCTGGTAAATGTTGCGGAAGAACATAATCGGGATCATCATCGTCATCACTCCATTGCAGCGCAATATCACTCACTTCAAGGACCTGGAGTATTGCTTCAGAGTCCAGCAGAACATCTGGAAGAAAATTTCATTTTTTAAAAAAGTATGTTTCACCGAGATAACATTCTATTCAATATATGAAACAGAGATATATTCATTTACTCGCATTCCTTCCTTTTATCCCTTGTACTCAGTTCAGATCCCATTGATAGCACCTATTTTTTTAGATCGCGTGATCAGCTGCAGATTACAACCCACATAACCTTCCTGCTGCAAAAAGAGCGTTCAATTGGAAGAAATAATAACTGAAGTAGACTGGCAATATTTACCCATAATTAGAAAAAAATACCTTCAGGAAGAAAGTATTGTGTCCAATTGTTCAGCAGGCTTTACATTTTTTTATTGCACTATTATTACGTCATATAGTTTCATACAATTTATAAAACATTTGCTGGGAAGATTCAAACATTGAATGGTAAGTAAAACAAAAACTAAACACAAAAAGGATAAAAAAAAGAAACAGCTTTTTTCTGGAGGTCGAGGGTATGTCCATCTTCGTGCACCATGCACTCAACTCATGTCACGTGACGGGAAGCAAACAAATGCATATCACTTCCCGCAAGTCCCTGTTGAACGATGTTCAGCCTGTTACCCGACGAGCTTTGACGTGATTTACTCTGTATTAGTGCTCATGCGTGAATACTGAAAAATGTTCACCCTGCTCGACAAAAGGACTGAGGAGGTTTTAAAGTAAGTGAAAATTCAACAAGTAAAAACATCACATTAAGGCCTAGTTTTTCATTGTCCAGTTATACTTGCAGTTAACTAACTGTTAGTTAAAGTTAACCTAAACTTTAATTTTGTTACTCGTTTTTCAATTGCCTTTTAACTGATGGTTAGTTAATTGGAGGTTAGTTAGAACCGAACAACAGTTGGCAATGGGATTCTACTATTTCGCCATCTAGAGAGTTTTTCAGGAATTACGTAAACAGTAGAATAGAGGATAGCACAGTAAATCACAAACAAAATACGTTCCAAATTAACTAGTTTCTGAATTAAGAAATATGAAGGTTAGATTGCATTAAGTGATATGCGGAATAAAGAAATTATGTAATAAACACATCTTTGAAGAGTGAGTTACTACCTAAAAAATACGTAGACGTGACGGTTGTAGATTGCTGGCCCGCATATTCTTATACACTCTGGAAAATAAGATATAAACTTCACATTGTGGCGCGCAGATTCCGCGCCATATGCACGCTCTATCCCACTTCTTCCCTTACATATAATTAATTACCAGGCGACCTGGTAGCCGTGTGCTTTGGGGCACTAAATCAATTTCAATTCAATTTCAATTTCAATTTATTCAGCTTGTACATTAGATGAAGATCTTGTACATTAGATGAAGATGAATGACTTGAAGATCCCGAGTTCGTATCCCGGCTGGGTATGGATGTTAATTTTAACTAGCTTCACATTCATAATCGTGACGGGCCGATTTCAAAGTTACTAAAATGGCACGGGCAAAATAAAGTTTACAAAGTTTTCTTGCAAATAATTATCAGAGATACACCTACTGGCAAACCGGATTCAAAACGTAATACGTAAAGCTATATGCAATTATCATTTCGTTAAATGCGCATATGATCAACATGTAATACACATAACACAATGCGGAGTTATAGCGAAACTTCGTGTTATGAATGACACATATTTTACTACAAGAAACGCGGATAGTATCTCGGTCAAGCAAAGAGGGTTAGTTAAAGTCAGGTTCGATATTTTTCATTATAGGCGATGTACATAGGGTTTAAGTCGTGCTGCATGTGCTGGTTCTCCATCGCGTAAGAAGCTAAGTAATCACTAGCATTTTTCGCTATTTCACTTTCATTTCACACATTCATTACCCGAAACTGATATATTTGGGATTTCAATACTTCTAGGCACGTTGGGGAAGTTACTTCTCGTGTAAATTTTACATT
>JAGDQP010012957.1:21635-48989 GCA_022664845.1 Lepisma saccharinum | reverse complement strand
ACTGACCTGATAAAGACATATTCTTCCGAAACACTTTCTAATAAAAAAGAAAAAAAAATTTTATTCATGACTAAGAAGAAAAACATGTGAGCGCTCTCATATACAGTCGCTTTATAAATTTTTGAATTGGTGCGCTCCATGCTTTTCTTTCTATTTATGCATAATCAAAATTATTTTTTACTTTTTAGTACGAATTGTTTCGGAAAAGTATGTCTTTATCAGGTCAGTATAACTAAACTTTCAGGATACTTACGGTAAGTATACTTCAATTGGAATTGTTGTTAAAACGTGGCGATGGTACAGTACCGGACAACGAATATTCTCACAGTCCCGGTGGAAAATGATTTACGAAACAACCATCTAATTTTCTCTTTATTTCGTAGCAAATGGCTGCAAATTAAATTAAAATAAAAGTGGAAAGGACATGAGAAGACGTAAGAATGCAATGAACAAAGTATTATCGGAGGAAATGATGACAGGAGAGACATCTGAGACTTTCTCTGTTTTGAGAAGCACCTTAGGCGATAGATTTTTTTTAAAAGTCTTTTTAAGGCTGTATATCTAACCCTTTAATTGGACAGATCTAAGCAGACATTTTGATGAAAAGATGAGGAAACAGCTAGTCATGTCTTGAACAGATTTAGAAAATTTATTTCAGTCATAAAGTAGAAAAGAAATGTTGAACAAACTTTTTAACAAAAGTGCATTATTATTTCGAACCAATCAATAAAGACTAGCTGTAATGTCTTGGATATAACAGAACAGAGGAGGGAAAGACGTTCCCAGACGAAGGCAATGATTCATGCGGGTCGATCAGCTAATAAGGAGACAGGAGGGAAAGTGTGGGATGGTTTTACCTCTCGCCTCCAGGTAGCGCAGTGGTACAACCTAGAAAAGTGCCCTCAGTGCCATCTGCAGGTGAGAGACTAAACTTTTTGAAAGACCAAAAATCAAACGCAGGCATT
The DNA here is from genome assembly GCA_022664845.1 of Lepisma saccharinum. Lineage (NCBI taxonomy): Eukaryota > Metazoa > Arthropoda > Insecta > Zygentoma > Lepismatidae > Lepisma > Lepisma saccharinum. The sequence continues at coordinate 48,024 of JAGDQP010012957.1, read as the reverse complement.
TCAAGAGCCAGGGTGAAGATCTGGTACACTTATCTGTGATAACAGATCGGCACGTGCCAAATGCATAGAAAAAGAAAATATATATATATATATATTCTTGGCATAGGAAAATTGGAATGGTGGTAAATCGTAGATTTGACACTTTAAACGGACTCTAAATGTTAGGTAGAATAAAAATGTTGTTAGATTTTTATTTTTGCTTGTGTTTGAGTGCATATATGTGTGGACGTTTGCGTCTTTATATGAGGGTATGTGCGCGTGTGAGAGTGAATAAGATGCGTGTCCTACAGACGGAGAAATAGTACTAATGTTAACTGTCCGATATTAGAACACAAATATTGATATTCTTGAAATTTCAACGTTTTTATTTGATTTTTTTAAAAGAAATATTGCACTTTATATATGCTATTGAAGAAAATGCCATTTGTTGTCAATAAAGCGTGTGTTGAAGTGTCATATAGCAGCATGAGGTACAGAAATTTTAAGGTAATAGCACATATGCACCTTACCTCTTTACCTTTACCTTACCCTTATTAAAATTCCTAATTTTCAGGTCTTTAAATTCGTTTTACGAGACCTACCTCTCACTCTTTTTCCTTTTTCTACGTCACGGCAACCCAAGATGACTTTGGCTCCTCTTCTCGCGAGGTCCTCTGCTGTTGTCTTCCCTAAGCCTGTAAAATTGAAACAAAAGAATACACACTGAGCCTTTCCTTTATTTACCATTAGTAGTTGATTTTCCCACCAGAGGGTTTTCGCCCCCTCGTTCTTCCCATGTCGACCTAAGCCCTCACTAATGAATTGAAACGAAGAATTTCTATGCCAAATTTGCCCACTTGAAAGTAGTCAACCCGGTAAACTCCATTGTGGTGCGTGTTGCTGTGCCTGTAAGGATATCTTGGACGATTATGGTTTATGAACTGATTGCACACGCACAGTCACACAGTGCGACCGATTCCAAAAAAGCTGGCCAAAAGTAAAACACAAAGTGACAAGTTATGCATTTTTTTTTATGTTGGGTTGGTTACAGTACATCTGTAATGGTCAGAAATTACTTATGAAAGTGTTCATTTCCTTTTACCTGTCCCAGAATAGGAGTCGCAAAGCTACCTTTGTTCCATTGACATCGATTGTGTTTCTGAGGCAGTAAACGACGCACGTATTGAAAGTTGTATAAAAACTTTAGATTGAAGCAGATCATAATCAAATAAAATGACATCAACATTTGAAAGTACGTAGAATATTAAAAAAAAAGTTCTTATTGATTTTTATTAATTGAAATCTTTAAAATACGATATGTTATTATGAAAAACTTATGTTGCTCCGCTGTTAGACTTATTGTAAGTTACAGTCAAATGTTTCTTCGTCAATATAAAGAAAAAGCTGCCCGAAGTTGCCCCTGTTTGTTATTCTATTATTTCAAAATGGCTGACCAAAAAAAAAAAACATTTTTCATACCGTTTGAGCTAGAGCTACGAAATTTGGCACAAAGGTATATTATCACGAGTAGTTTAGGAAAATATTACAACATGTTGGAAAACTCGCCATCTTGGATCCAAAATGGTCGCCAAACCTATTGTTGTATAGAGTGCAGAGCCTAAACCGCTGGAGCTAGAAACACCAAATTAGATATGAACGTACATGATCAATAGTAGGTTAAGAAAATATTACAAAATGTTTCGAGAAACGCCATCTTAGATTCAAAATGGCGCACCCAAAAATCCATTTTCCACACCGTGTACGATAGAGAAACGAAATTTGTCATAAAGGTGTATCATCACGAGTAGTTTACGTAAATATTACCATATGCTGAAACAGTCGCCATCTTCGATTCAAAATGGCCGCCCCAAATCCAATCAGGAATCATTTATTTAAAAAAAAACATCATCATCACATTTCATAAGAAACAATTATCATTTAAGTATACGCTAAAATGTTGTTAAGGAGGGTTCAATGTTGCAACTCTGACTTCAAATTCGTAATCAGCGACCCCCCAAAAAACGAGTACAGATTTTGAGATCCTTCACTTGCGTTTTTTTTTTTTAACTTTTGGCCAGCTTTTTTTGAATTGGCCGCACTGTGTGCCACGTCCTGAGGACACATTTTAATGCAGCAGTTAATCTTTCTAAGTTCTAAGGAATACGTGTGCGAAATTTTGTTCTGAACGGTCAAGGGATTTGGAATTGTATAGCATTCATACAAACAAACAGATTTTCAATTTTATATGTATAGATTAAAACGCCTTTTAAACGTTTGCGTCACAGCCTATTTCTTAATGCAATGAGTTGTAATGACTACAATCTACATAAAATTAAGTGTCTGTTTGTTTGTTGAGTGCTATACAATTCCACACCATTTGACAGATTGGAACAAAAGTTGGCACACACATTCCTTAGAACTTAAAAGTATTAACTAGGGGATTAAGACGTTTTCACCCTAAAAGGGTGAAACGAGGTGGGTGGAGGGTGCAACTCGGTAAGCACTTGAGCTAGAAACTTGATATTTGGCATGAAAGTCCTTCGTCCCAATTTATAAGCAATGGAGATCGTAGTTTTTTTGATTCGGCATAGCTTTGATGGTAAGTCAACATATTTTATCCCCCCTGCACCAACGGACGGGCATACCAGCTAGTATATTATGAAGCTAAGTATCCAGGGTAAAGAAAAACTCTGTTGACTGATTGAATTTATTTATAGCCTTTAGGCATTTCAGGCTCAGGGAGCGATAGGATAGGGAAGAGGATGTTGGAAGGTAATCGGCCAGTGCCTAGTTTGTAGATACGATCCCGGTACTTGCAAGGTGTTACTGAGGAAAAGCAACCCTCTTGACTTAAGAAACTATACCTTCCTTTATTGTATCAGGTATATTTTACATGTATACTCGTACAACAACTTCTAGAAAATCCCATCTGACTTTTAAAGACATTATAACCACGTTGAGTTCGTCTGTCTATGACCAAAAAATCAATCTCTGGAACCATATTATACAAGTACTTTGTCTGGAACCACAAGGTGTAGAGAGGTGTCGTTCGGAATTGCTTCCATCATGTTGGACGCAGCAGCATTATTGTAAAAACTTGTAAAACTTTGTACAAACATTATTCCGCACGAAAAAAAAATACTCTGGGTGTCACCAAGTATCCCAGTTGTCAATGTTGCCAACCTATTTTCTTTATAAAAGTTATTTGTTTACTTGGTTCCATTAAAGTAATTAATTGCTTCTAAAAAAGTGTTTAAAATTATTCATAAAAATCTAACTGCGCAAGATATGTTGAAAATTCACCTTCACAAAGACATCATAGTCTCCCCCTCCTCATCTTTTTAACAAAATTTCGAATAAAATATTTGTCAAAAATGGGAGATAATACATATATATAGTGGCCATACGTCCCGAATTTCCCGGGACAGTCCCGAATTTTAGGTTTTGTCCCGGTATCCCGAGAAACATATTAAACGTCCCAAATTTCATGGATTAATCTGAAACAACCTAAGCTGAAGGATTTGGAACAGAATTGGACACTGTTCAAACATATTTTAACATCTGCATCACTCGACGATAAGTTAAACTAGCTGCGTGTACTGTATTCTTACCTCACTGATCATCTCTTCGTAGAGTGATGAGAGCTTCAATTAACTAATGAACGAACTGATATAATTACCGATTCTGAAGGACCAAAATCTGCAAGACATAATCGTCCCAAAATTCGAGAAAATGTGTGAATTCGTGTTACCATTGGCTGGGATAAATGCTTCTGTAGAGAGAGCATTTTCAATAATTTCTGGAGACCAAAAATCGAATGTGTGAAATCCATGTGAATTATTCAAATGAACAATTCCGAATGTTGATGTATCAAAATATTGAAAATAACAAAGTGCTTACAGACAGGTAAGTTGTCTTCAGAGAAGTATGATTGGTTCAAACTATCAACATCGACCACTCCAGGAAAATAAACTTTAAGGATCATTGGTCCAAACTTCGAAATACTCTTATTTAAAAGCTAATTTGATTTACAATCTAATTCACTATTTCTTTTAAATTAAGATATTCTTTGTAGAAAATTTATTACAGAAAAGATAATAAAAATGTTTTTGGCCCATATTGAAGAAAAACTCCTGTTCCTTTTATTTAAACACAATATTGACCAAAAGAAACAGTCAAAATTATGGAAAATAAAATTGTTTTCGTGTTTAACAAATGTATGTGTGAAAGGTTGATTTATTATAATTTGAAACCTTTAGGAGAAATAATAATAAAAAAAAGTGTTATGCCAATTATTCAGGCATAACTTGACTTGTAAAACTCATTAAATATTATTTTCAGTCATCAAGTTTCTACCGATTTTTTAAAGTTCTAATTTGGTGCAAGGCAAATTTTAATAAAACGCAACTTTTAAACTAACTTCATGTCCTGAATATATATTTTTTTTCTTGCATCAACTTTCAAACCACCCGCAAACGTGTGTGGGAGTGGAATGTTAAATCCCGGGAAGACTTGTCCGTGGTCACCGTGTACATACAAAACTGAAAGTACCGTGTACAGTTCGTTTATTTGTTTGAACACGATTTAAATTTACATGCGTGCATTAATTTCAACCAAATTTTGCATACGTGTTCCTTGGGTCCAGGCGCAAGAAAGGAGCTTTAGGTACTTTAAGTCGCTGGAAGTGACTGTGCCGCTATCTAATTAATAGAAACAGTAATTTCATTGATGTTATTGCCTTTTTCACAAATAACCTTGCGTATGGTAAATGTTGAAATCAACACAGACAAATTGTCAGCCTCCGTGACTGGGACTCGAACCAGGATCTCCCAGTTGCCGTCTAGGTATGCTATCATTACACCACCACGGTACGGCCAATTCTCTGTGTACATGGATTGTTCCTCTCCCAACTCCAAGGCAAGAGGAACATTCCATGTACACAAAGAATTGGCCGTGTCGTGGTGGTATAATGGTAGCATACACTGCAAAAAAATAGCTGTGTTAATTCAACACAATGCGGTGTCCCAGCGTGACTACCACTTTCTGTGTGTTAAATCAACACAACACACGGTGTTGATTTCGGTACTCTGAAAAAAAAAGTTACGGCTACAGTGAGATTTGAACATGGGTTACTCAGTTAGAAGTCGATCGCCTTACCGACGTGGCTAAATCGTCAGACAGAATAGGTAATAGATGCAAACGATATTTACTAAACAACATTTCAATTAAACGACTACATTATAGATTTAAACAGTGAAGGGGATCAGATATATGTTGCTGAACCCCAAAAACAAATTAAGTTACTTGCACGACTTATCCCATGGTTTAATCACTTCCTATTTGTCAATTAAGAACCAGAATTCCCATTCATTGAGAATATTCTATTTCTATGGAAGCATGCAAGATGGCGACAGCCAAACACTTGAGCAGCATTACTGCTTTCTTATCGTAACATGTCAAATTCTGCTCTTGCCTTCATAGAAATAGAACATATTCTCAATAAATGGAGATTGTGATCCCTAATTGACCAATGGAAAAGTGATTAAATCATGGCACAAGTCGTGAGAGTAACTTTCTTTGTGTTTGGGGTTCTGCAACACTTTTTATATCCTCTATATTGTTTCAATCTAACGTTCTTTCCGTCTGACGATTTGGCGAACTCAGTAAGACGCTCGACTTCTAACTGAGCAACCCATGTTCACATCTAGCTACAGCTGTAATTTTTTTTCTCCCAGTATCTAAGTCAACACCGTGTGTTGTGTTGATTGAACACACAAAGGTGGTAGTCACGCTGGGACACCGCATTGTCTTGAATTAACACAGCTATTTTTTACGGTGTACCTAGCCAGTAATTGGGAGATCCTGATTTGAGTCCCGGTCGCGGGGACTGTCAATTTTTCTGTGTTAATTTTACTAATTTTATTGTTTGTAACAATGCAATAAATACATTGTTTCCATTTTAAAGTTAAAAACAAAAATCAGAAATAAATAAATAGTTTCGATTTTTAAATTTATATTTGAATTGTTGTAAATAAATAAATACAGTATTTATTTAATTGTTGCCAGAAAAACTGAAGTTACAAGTAGAAGAATTCATTAATATAACACATCTATGCTAAACATCCAGAAGAATGATTGTAATGCAGAAGATTACGAGTGAAGTGCATTATTCATAGCACTACCACAAATATTCAATTCAATGTTTTAAGTGTTATAGTAGTAGTAGTAGTAATATATTTATAGTCGTAGTATGACTATTAGTGTTGCCAATGTATTTACTCGCCCTGCACCAACGGACTAGTGTCATTAACATCATTATATAAGAATGGTGGAAGAAGCTACAAGCAAGGTAAATTAGAATCACACTCTCTGTTCAGCATTGAATAACTGACGTTAAGGTCCATCCGACCCATCGGCTGTAGCGAATTACTTATCCAGAATTGAAGGGCATGGGGGAAAACAGTGGTAACCCACATTGAGTATGAACTGAGTTATTACATTAGGAAAATTCATCCTGTCTTACCGGCATATGAGGCTTCCTATAAAACAAATTGCCACTATGCTGCCATCTGTTGTTTTTAACTGGAACTCTTTCCACAGCTCAGCTCACATGAGGGTTACCATTGTATTTCTGTACTTCACTCATTTTTTTAAATGAGGGTTACCATTGTTTTCCCCCCATGCCCTTCAATTCTATATAGTAGGGAAAGAAAGGGGAAAGTGCCCACCCTAAGCAAAATTCAATGTTTTGTGACCTTATTTTCTTGAAGAAATCAATGAAATTTTCACAATATAAAGTGTATTGATTATAGTTATTACCAAAGAAAATTCGTTGTATTATCTGAGCTGTAATTCATTATATCTGGTGTAGTAAAAAGTAATCCATTATTTTTGCATGACATTGAAGGCTTGACTTACCATAGTTAGAATGATCCGATTTAGGTCACATATGCGCCGTTTTGTTCGATAACGTGTTGCCATTTGGAAGGTAATATCATGATGCCTCTCTCATAGAAGCCCTTGTCCCTATTGGCAAAAAATTGAGACAGTCGATGTTCACAAGCCTCTCTTGACGCGAATTTTGCACCAGCAAACGTGTTCGCCATGGACAGGAACAGATGGTAATCACTCGGTGCCAGGTCCGGACTATAAGGTGGATGCATAAGAACCTCCCAACCAAGCTCCCGGAGCTTCTGGCGAGTCACTATCGATGTGTGTGGCCTGGCGTTGTCCTGGTGGAACACAATGCCTCTCCTATTGGCCAAAGCTGGGCGATTGCTGCCTTCAGACGGTCCAATTGTTGACAGTATAGTTCCCTGCCAATCCCACCAAACACACAGCAAAACCTTCCTGGCCGTCAATCCTGGCTTGGGCACCGTTTGCGCCGGCGCACCGCGCTTCGACCACGACCGTTTTCGCGTGACGTTGTCGTAAGTGATCCACTTTTCATCACCAGTCACCAACCGCTTCAGAAATGGGTCGCTTTTGTTGCGATTCAGCAGCGATTCGCAGATGGAAATTCGGTCCATGAGGTTTTTTTGCGTTAACTCGTGTGGCACCATACATCAAGCTTCTTTGTGTATCCAGCCTTATGCAAATGGTTCCACACGGTTTTTTGTGCAATGTTTAGCTCTTGGGCAATCGAAACAGTGCTTACATGACGGTCGGACGCGACAATGTCCATGATTTTATCGACATTTTCGACACTTGGCCTTCCAGTGCGTGGCACATCTTTGACGTCAAAATTACCGGAACGGAATCGACGAAACCAAAATTGCGCGTGATTGGCTGTTACAGTATCAGGACCATAAACACTATTCACATTTGCAGCCGCCTGGCTTGCGTTTTCGCCTTTATCGAAGAAAAACTGTAAAATATAGCGTATTTTCTCTTTGCTAGTGTCCATTTTGACGCGCGCTCACACAACACTGAGTCAACTCATCACAACTATCTGAACAGTGTTTGTAGTACGCAATCTCATCGTTTGAACGCCATCTCGTTGAACCCCATCGGACTTATACAATGCGAGATACAGATCACTGAAACCATCTATTGGCAAAATAATGGATTACTTTTTACTACACCAGATATTACGTAACGCGGCAAGGGGGAGGGAGGGCTTCGTCCTTGCGTTGCGAAGTGTGACAAGGGGGGAGGAGAGGGTTTACGCTTTCGTTACGTAACGCATGATTTTTCTGTAATTTTTATTCTCAGGTTTATATGCAAACTTTTAAACAAATAATTTTCTTCCGTTCTTTTCTTATTTATAAAATTATTTCTATTAACTACTTAATTGTTTTGGGAAATTGCTAACATATACCCTGTAAATGAATCGTGCAGAAGGGATTCGAAGACGCTACTAGACACCAGTATGACGACCCCTGCGTGTGTTACAATACAAAAGTACTCCGTTTTACGTCTATCGCTGCATTGCATACGGCACACGAAGCTTTTCTGGAGTTAGTTCTTAGCGATCGTAACTACCGCTTAAAGATGCTATCGCGTTCCCAATCGTATCGCTATTTCTGAGAATATGATTCTTTTTTTTATTATTATTATTTGAATCATTACCTGCTCTATTCTCCTAAGGAGCTTCGCATGTAAAATAAAAGAAACTCTTTTTCGAGAAATAATATTTTCCGCGACGGAACGATCCACGATTTGCCGAGCAAAATAAGATATTAAAAACCGAATTCGTTGAATGTTCATCTCGTACTAAATGAATTTAACTTTGCTCTTTGGATTTGATTTTTTCTGGAGAAATCAAGGTTATTCGCATTCTGACACTGATTTAGAACAAGAAGAATTTGAAAAGGGGTAAAGTCCAAAGAAGGTGCTCGACAAAGATAATAAAGAAGCCTACATTTCTTTGAAGCCACGCCACCTTCATAGTAAGTCTCGCCGAATTTCTAGCAGGGAAAAACGGGTGGTTTTTCGTCCGCAGCGAGAGAAACCCGCTCTCGCCTCGCGCTCGCGCTGATGTGCAAAGCCTAATTGCTCGCAATGTATTTCTAAACCACGCGGGTGTTGTCCGCTCCGCTCTCGCGCGTATGTGAAAGCAGCCTAGGCCCCTGTGGTTGCTTTTATATTTACTATTTAGTGCTGTACGTTTCCCCATAAGGAAAAGATATGTGTGTGAGTGTGTGTAAGAGAGAGAGAGAGAGAGAGAGAGAGAGAGAGAGAGAGAGAGATGTATTTTAATTGATTCTTCAGATTATTTGCAACAATTAAACACTAATCGATAGGACGATAATACCTTGTACGGCGTACGTACCAGTAGTCCATTTTGTTCATTTTGATTGTCATGTTTTAAATCAAAGAACTGTGTTCTATTAAGTTCTATTTAGATCTATTAAAGTATAGATTTGGTTTTGAACTGAGTTAGTGTGTAAGTCATACTTGAACCAGTGCTATAATGTCCAGCAATTCTGAGCTGTATCAAAAGTTATTTGAAAGCTTAAAAATCTCACACAAGTAAAACTGCACAAAAAGTAAAACTCTTAGTGAATGAAGTGTGTCGTAATTTTAAAACTAAAGCCAAAAGTGATAAAGAGCTCGAGGAAATGGTGTCGGCAAGAATAGAAACAAAATTGAAAGCAGCTACTATAAAGAAAACTACTTCCTTAAGCTTCTTTATCAAGGTAAGTCATCCTCCTTGCCAGTCATATAAGAATGGGTGCGATCTCCTTGGGAAAACGACAATATGCAATTTCGAAGAAAGACTGGTTAATTAAATAACCTTATGTGTTAAAATATTATTACGTATAACCATTTTCTAATACATTGATTTGTTCGCGAAAAAAAAAATTAGAAATTTATTCAGAATACAAGCATTTTGTAACAAAATGTTCTGCCATTAAAATTATTTTTTTTATTGTAATAACTCCCAAAATAAGCAAAATTTGTGAAAAACAAAAATCAAAAGGCGTTACGTGACAAAGGAGGGGACAGGGGTTCCGCCTTGCGTTACGAAGTGTGACAAGGCGGGGGAGGGGGTAAAAATTGGTCAAAAATAGCTTCACATAATATGTGAACGGCCCCTAATCCGACATCCAATGATTCGACTACTCGCATAATCCGACTCCCACGGACGTTGAGGAATGTCGACGTATGTCTGTACTTGTCCTTAAAATCCTACGCACTTTGTTCAGAAAGTTAGCTGGCGACACTCGATCAGAGCATTCTGGTATGTTTCTTGTTGTTTCAGCAGTTACTTTTTTACAAAGTGGACAGTTTATTTGTGCTCAAAATCGGCTTTCAATGTAGTGTACTTGTCCCATTATGGCAATTAAAAAGCATAAACACGTTACGATGAGCTTGAAGGACTTTAATGTATTCAATATTTATACTCCTCCGATAATCCGACCTTCCTTGCGTTCTGGCTATACCGTCAGTCCCATAGGTAACGAATTAACGGGATTTTACTGTAGTAATATATTTGTCAATTTAATTGTAATGCCGCTGGTACTTGTGGTTTGGTAGCGTAAAGTGAGTGACTACTTTATCCAACAACGCACATGGCCATTTTACTCATTCGGCAGCCATTTTAAATTATGCCATTTATAACAACAACAGTTGTCCTTCAGAATTTTGCACCTCATTAAAATTAACGTTAAACACCAAATAGTTTGATCAACTATAATTATAAAATGTTAATTTTCTCCATACACTCGTAAATGTTTTAGCAATAAATAAAGCTTATCTCAGAGATCATACACAACACGGAAAACCCTAAAATATAAAAAACTTTGTCAAGTGTCGTCATAGCCATTTCAGCTGCTACTCGTTCAGTAGATGAGTTTTATTAAAGTAGTATTGACGGCTGCTTTTAGATTCTAGCACACGTAAGGAAAGAAAAAAAATACAACACAGCTTGTTCACTTTACACTTACTTCCCTACATTAAGCAGCACAGTCTTTGTAAAGGTTTTTTTCTTCGAAGTCTTTGCAAATATTTAGTGAGCAGATCTTTGAAGGACACCCGTTTCAGTGGCGTATTCTGGATTCACAGCTTGAGCTACCACTAACCAAAGTAATAAGTAAAAAGAAGGTACGGAGGTTACACATGGTATTGATGATGATAGGTGTTGTGGGATCCCTTTCATGTAAATTACTATTACTCGTGCAGATCAAAATATCTTTTAACAAATCTTAGGCTGCGGTGGTAGCGTAGATAGTCCACAGGATACGCTCCTGTACCTTTAATATATTTTACGATGAATAGTTCAGACTGTTGCCAACTTACCTGCGGAGCCTCCAGTTATCAGGACTGTTTTCCCGTCCAGCCTCTTATCACTCACATACTTGACGGTTACGAAGAGTGACTTGAACAGTTCAACTGCTATATGCCATACAAAAACCATGGAAATCACTATAATATGTAGCCACTCGTACAAATTCCTCATTGCGTCTGGAAATATGAAGAAAACACAAGAATTATAGACTGTGGCAGCTAAACCTGGTCCCGCAAAAACAAAACCTTATACAGTGAAACTTCCTGTAATAGAAACGTAGAAAAGAAATGGACAGTTTTAAAGTTACTGGCAGAATAACGTTGAATCTTATAAAAGGAAACTCTTAATAGCAGACTCTACTAATAACAGACACGGACACAAAACACAAACCTCTCTATAAAGGATTAAGCCAGCATACGATGGTCGTCTGTACGGTTTCTGATTCAAAAACTTTCAGATGTGAGTGGTCGTGGAATAGTGAAGACAAATGGTAGGTTAATCAGTAAACCCTCCTTCTCTCTTTTCAATATGGCTAAGAGTAGTCGCGGGTTCTTAGGATGCTTCGCAACAATAACAAGTAATATCCACAACAATAACAACAACACGCAGGAACAAGTGCAAACAAGAATATTGTTGTATTTAAAACTGGCAACGCCATTACATTTAATTGTACTGCGATTGTCGTTCTGAGCCATAGTTGCCTAAAGGCATTAGATAAAATTTAATTCCATTGAGTTTTTGTGCTACTGGCGTTATTACGACGCTTTACTGCAGTTATGTTTACTGTACACGCCACAACTATGCATGTACATCATTTTCTTACTTCAACTTCTTACGACCATTTAAGGGAAGTTTCAAAGTGTGTTTCTAGACATTTTTTTTATTTTGGGAGCCCGCATTCCACCCCTGCCTCTTTGTATTCTCAACTCAAGTCAAGTTATGCACTTTCAGGATCGTGCAGTACGATCCGTTTTGATCTTCTTGCCTTGGGGCAGGAATGTCCCTAGAGATTCTTGGCTTCCCGCAGTTCCGGCATTCCAAGAAGCTCCTATATTCCATCAGTCTAAGATTTCTGGGGTTGCGGGACGGGCTTTTGCCAGGCGTCCAGAATGTTCTCCTAGCCTTGTTTGCTGGACCTATTTTTATTTGCTTGGGAGGGAACCCTATCTACTATATCCTCAATTTTATTGTTAAAAAAAAACATAGAACAAAGATTACATAATACATTTACACAAGTACAGACATCTCATGGACAACACAGACGAGACAAACATAGACTTGAGCTTCTTCTTTTCTTCTTATTCTCAATTCCTGTAAGTACAAAAGAAGGGAATTAGTTAGGTAAGGTGCGCGTGGGTTTGATGATAAAGCCACAGTTTTTTTTCGCTATCCCTCCTTGGTATCCACCTCCCTTCTTCTGCCACTGGTTTTTATCGTAGTTCTCGGTAGGTTGAAGTATCCTATCACTTCTTCTGTTCTCACCACTTGCACTATTATTCCTTCTTTCACATTCACTCATCCACACTCACACTTCTGCACTATCGCTTCCTTCTGGATTCCAAAAGTTAGCGTAATTATCGTTGCCACTAATTTAGTTACACTTGCACATTTATTCTTAATTCCCCATCACCAAATAGTTTCACATTTATCACTTCACGAGCGTCTCTTGTTACGGATTCCGCCACAAGGCGCTCTTCTACCGGGTTCCGGCAGGATCATTTATTCATGTCCCTGCTATTTTTTTTTCATAAGTCCTATTCACGGTAGACGCGGTCGTCGCGGCCTCGCGAACGCGCACAGACGCCAGTCAGTTGGGCCATCTTCCCTTGTATCGTTATTTATTTTTCCTATGGCGGGTGGTCCACACCATTTCTAAATTTCTTTTTATGATAGTTTGAAACTTTTTGAGTTAACTCTCTGAGGGCCGCCGCAAGTTCCGGGGTTCGCAGAACCTCCGCGACGAGCATTCCCTTCAACAGTTCTCTTTCTTCCACCACAAGGTGCTCTGTCTCTTTGCAATGCAGATTTACATGTTCTGGCGTGGCCACCACTCCACATGTATGACATAGGTTATCTTCTGCAATATTCATTGCATGTAACTTCTGACGAAAGGGGCCATGGCCCGTCAGGAAGTGCATCAGCCCACCAGTAATATCCAAGTTTAGTTCCATCCGCTCTTCAATATCCGGGAAAATGGAGTACAGTCTTCTTCCTTTTTCAGTTGTATTCCACAGTTCCTGCCACGCACTGTTTATAGCTAAGTTGACTTCAGCTTTAGTCTCAGCTGGTCTATGCAGGATGTTAACGACTTTATCCTGAATGTCTTTTTTGATCCAGTACATGGCCCCCATCTTCTTTACCTGGAGATGTAGTGGGGGGACCGCCAGCGCGACCTGGAGTGCCTCGACGGATGTCGTCCTATATGCGCCTGACAGTCGTAAAAGTATTTGCCGCTGAGCTCTGTCTATAATCTGTTTTTGCCTTTTATTATCGAGTCTATGGCACCATACGCTAGCCGCGTATCCCACTATTGCTCTTATGATGACATCATGGTAAATGTGTTTCTAGATAGCGGACACTTCCTAATAGCGGATAGTTTTTTTTTTTAGGTCCCAACGATGTCCGCTGTTCCGAAGTTTCACTGTGTAGGGTCCGCCAGAGGAAGGGGCGATTATGAAACTGGTGCTGTGGTCGCTATGTAGTAGTGGGAGAAATCAGACCGCTGGCATTGCGTTCATAATTCAATAACAATTCATCTACATGGAAAACGTGCTTTCGCTATCAAGGTGTATTATCAGCTTATTCCATAAGTAATGTCGTATTTTTACACCGTGAGGAAAAGAACGATAACTTACCTGTAACACTACTGTAATCTCCGTTGAGCTTTAACTCTCCATAATAAGTCATTTACAAAAGAGTTCACCATATAATACTCAAAACTTAATACTGATCAAATTACATACAAGGGGCATGAAAGTGTAGAACACTCGTTGTTTAGATATCGATGGGAACTCAAACAGAAATTAAAAAGGGAGCTGGAAGACGTAGCTTGATGGTGGAATTGCTAAACTTGTAGATTAACTCAGAACAAGTTTGTTTCCAAGGTGTAAACAGAAACAAAACATAAGTCATTACTCTTTTACGGATATTGGTTATCATCAGAGGACGGAATTTACTACTGCTTCACATCCGTACAGCCAGCTATCAAAGTTGTAAGAAATAGTAAACGCCACCTAGTAAGAAAAGTCACGTTGCAAGATTAATTTAAAAGGACGAGAAACGACCACGAAATAATTTCCCAAAGATATATGGAATCAATAGCCTTTAGTAAGTAACCTTTCCTCTTCTTTTATGAACTTTATGAACAATGAAATAATTAAGACCTTCTATCTTATTCATCTGTGATTCCCTGAGAAACTAAACAAATCCATTTTCCGACTCACATGCATACTTGGGATGTAAAGTAACGCAAGTAACGCGTTACAATATTTTGAAAGTAATTGTAACGGGTAAAGAGTTACATTTTCTCCAAGTAACGACGTTACTTTTTGTGTTAGTTTTTCATCTGTTGTTTGCAAAGAAACAAACACAATATCTTGTTAAGAAAGAAATATTTCTTCAAATTTTTCTGGAATGAATTTCCGAGAATTGGTATTTAACATTGTGGGTCAAGCCATGCTGTAGGCGTTTGTGTAGAGGACAAAGATAAGATCAACACGTGATTCATGCGCGGATCCTATTGACGAACTTCGACGTGAAAATATTCAGAAGATTAGTTTCCAGTTTAAAGTGCAGACGTTCAGCTAGTTTCAGTCCCCACGGTTGAATCTGCTGTAAGTACTGATATCTTTCTTTCCTATTGTTTTCATTTAATTTATTCTTTTGCTGTTTAGCGCTTCTAGATTTTTCAAACTCTAAGGTTCAATGTATTTGTAGGTATGCATGTGTTGGGTGTGTATATAATCAGAGTAAAAGAAAATGTATTTCCATCAGTTTTCTTTCCACAGTACCAATACAAAAGATGCAAGAACCGGTGCCAAAGTAACGCGTTACTTTTGAAAGCGAGTAAAGTAACTGGTAACGCGTTACTTTTTGACAGTGGGTAAAGTAACTTGTAACGTGTTACATTTTAAAAGTAACGTGCCCAACACTGCTTCGGGGTAAAGGGAAGAGTGACGCAAGAATACTACTCACAAAAGAAGTGATATCCATGTTGCGAGTGACTTTCTTTGTGTCACTATGGCAAAAGTGTTTTCTTTGTAATAAAATTAAGAGAATTAGTATCCTCCCTTCCCCCATAGTGACACAAAGAAAGTCACTCCCAACATCGATATCACTTCTTTGTGAGTAGAATTCTTGTATCACTCTTCGCTTTACCGCGAAGGGGTTCTTGTGCTGATATCACTTATTTTGTAAGGATGAATAGTTTTTTTTTTTTTTAAGTGCATAAGTCATGATACAAAGGTCGATTTCGGACCACGGTAGGCTCCGTATCTCGAAAATTGTAACTCCTATCAAAAAATAAGCATTTTTTACCTCAACTTGTTGGGTGTCTCTCTGGCACCAACCATTTAGGGCTAAAGCAAAACAACACAGAATAACAGACACGTCTTTCGATCATTGGTGAAAATTCTGTGATTCGGCTAATAAAGTCATAACTGTTAAACCCCTTCACCGATTTTGACGAATGATACACCGTTTGAAAGGTATTGAAGCGTAGATTAAGATTCCGCAAGTCAGTGCTATCATCAGAAATGTGAAGATCTGAATTTTTTTCGCACCGCCCTAGGGAATCCCAGGGAAGTCCTACCGACCCCAAATTTTTCTGTCTTAGTATGGCAAAGAGCTTTGAAATGTGAGTTCAAGCATCAAAATCAGGCTTATAGTTCGCTAGCTTTGAAATTAGCTGTATATATGTGAGTGCTACTAACAGACTCGTTTGTGAGCGTCACTCAAAGAACTACCGTTCTTCATGATAGTCCAAATTATGCGACACAAAACTCATATTTTGAACTATGAAACCTTGAACCATATTGTATCCATGTACCCAAAACGACCATTTTGTGTCATATAGATTTCGAGTTATATAAGAGGCATCTAGAGTAGAAACTACCCACATAGCGCAGTACATCCCTGGGACATCCCATTAACGTCAGATTTCTCAAGACCCCATAGCGATGTCCTAAGGACGTCCGTGGGATAACTCTGTGGGCAATACAAACAGTTCATCCCGTATGGAGGTCCCCTGGATGTCCCCCGGAAAGCCGTGCGGGATTACCTACCTGGAATTTCTATAAGTTAAATCGACCTTACTATTATTATTATTTAATTAATTATAACTATACGAAGGATATGCCTTCGTATAGTTATACGAAGGATTAATTATAACTATACGTCGCATGGATGTAAACGGGACTTAAACAGGACGTCCTACGGACGTCCCGATATCCTGCCAGGAGATCCGTCAGATGTCTCTGGGACGTCATTTTGCTATGTGGGTACGTACGCGTCTGTTGTTCGTTTCGATGTAAACTCACGTAAAGTTTCGTAACGTTATGTCTCGCTATGTGCTGCCTGTGCGTGAACTGCAAGCAATTTCACTCGTATCCGAGTCCAGCAGAATGGCTAGCACAATCAACAACTATTGATATTTGTTGACCATTTATCTTATCACTGATGCTTGCTAAATTATTTTGAAAATATAATTTCGTTTGTATTCCCTCATTTTGTTGTTCCGTTTCGTTTATTTTTGTGTCTCCGTAAGTGTGTGTGTTGATATGGATATTTTCTATTCCGTCATGAGAATTAATGTTTTCCCTATTTTTACTACTGGGCACCTTTATGTTGACCTAGATTCAAAATGTCATTCTTAATTACATAACGTTTTTCCTTTTATGCCTTTTCACCGAGCGAACATTGAGATGGTACCTGAAACAGCTCCTTTCCCATTTACATTGTGCCAGGCATAATTCGGGATGAAACTTCACGAGGTTTCTCTTCCTTTGACACTACGCAAACCATAGGTCGGGATGGTACCTCAATTAGGTTTCCTGTCTCTTTCACTACATTAGGCGTAAGCTGGGATGGTGCCTTTCGAAATGCGTTGCCTTGGTGATTGTTGGAAATTGTAGTACCCTTATTGTTATAATTATAAACATCATACTGTGGTTGTATAAACAAACCGATTGGATGTATTGAGGGGTTGGGTGCAATGTCACGTTGTCGTAATTTGGGTATGACGGTCCTAACAGGTATCGATTGCCAAATTATGTCCCTGAATTATAGTCATTATACTCAAAAACACTTCTATAGCTATTATGCTGTTGTTTTTTATAATCGTTTCCATGGCTAACATACTGTTTCTGCAAAGAATAGTTTCGGTAGCGACCCTGGCCTTTAACTTTCCTTTGTGATGAGCTACCACCATTCGCTCTGTTATTTCTAGTATTACTTATTTTGTTATAAAGGTTGTCTTCTTTGTTAAGTTCTTCTAAAAGTTGAGTTAATTGCTCAATGTGTGTTAAAACACTTTGTATCTTGTCTATCTTTGTATTATTATTATTACTATTATTATTGCTAAGAATATGTTTACGTTTGTTTTTCTCTTCGCTGTTTAGAGACTTGGATACAGAACTTCGAGGATATATCTCATGGTCTTGCACATTGAACCTACTTGACACGTCAGTAATGTTATTCCCTGCATCTCGTTGTTCAGTTACGTGACAAAGGTTTTCCACGGCTTCTTGTGTTAAAGCACATTCCTGAATGTCGATAATTTCTTCTTAGCCTGTTATGCTCGACTACTAACACATCCTGGATTAACGTATAAACGTCCCTATATTCCCTTTCAACAATCCTGTCTAAAAAATATGGTAATAAACAAAATTTTATTTGTTCGGCTATCGCACTTTCTGATAATGGGTTTTCCATGTTGGATACCAAAATTTCCTTGTCGTGTGTGTACCGCATTATAGATTCTTTTTGCTTTCTTGCACTCTGTCCTTGAACAAAAAATGAAACTGATCTTTGATCACGACCAATGGGAATCGAACTCGCGACCTCCTCCTCGCCGGATACCAACTGTGGATAGGTCCACTTCATAAAGTTCCCTGAGTTTCCCTCATAAATGATATATTTCGTGAGTATTCCCTGAATTTTCCAGACTTATAAAATTCCCCGAGGATTCCAGGTTTACTAGGTTGGTGACACCCTGCAGCAAGCTACTGCTACGCAAGTGAGACTCCAGTTAAAAAATAGGCAACTTTGAGGCTTCTTATGTTTCGTGATCACTGCAGGTTTTCATGATTTGATCTCTCAACGTTGCTTTCAAATCTTTATTGCTTCAAATACAGTCCACACGAGAAGTTAATTCTGAAGCGTTCTGATTGCAGAAGTATTTTTATAACTTATGATTCAAGATTGAATACTTGTTGTTTCCTACACCCACACCATAGTCGCTAGTATCGGATCTTCTATTGGTATTCGCTGAAACTAGGCTTACATACTTAATCTTTGTTCGGTGGTGCAAAGTTTGTGGACTTATATCATCTCGCAATGCGAATGTTGTTCACTGTTCTCGTGAATATACCCTCCTGACATAGGCGTACCGCGCTTAAGGTAAAGTTCAATAGCGGCGACGGGAGGAACAAGAAAATAGATGTTTTATGTCTGCACAACACCACAAACAGACAACAAAATCTTAATTTACTTCGGTTTAATTATAAATCTTTTAGTAGAAAAGGTCCACTATCGTCCCGGTGACCCTCTTGCTGTCCCGGTAGCTCCGCTACCGTGTTATGAAACTTTTTCCATGCATGGTGTTAACTTTCGGGATCGTATTTGTAAAAACTAATTTTTTTTTTCAACTTAAAATAATGGGTGGGATCATTACTAAAATTTGGGTCTTAAGTGACTTCCCCAACTGGCATTTCCATCAACGTAATGAGGTGATGTGCGCCGTAATTTGAACTTATGGGACCTTGTTTAGCTTGAAGTGACGAACTTCAAGCCCCGGCGCCTACCAGCATCTTATAGTTCTCGTTTCGTCGGCTTGAAATGTAACTATTTTGTCTGTGATCGGCTGCAGAGCTGATGAATGAAGGGCGGAGCCAGCGGTACCTGTGCCCATCCAGGCCGCCGAACTGACTTTCAAATAGTGTCGCATTTACTTACTTCCTTACTTTATATGTACTGCATATGTCTTACTACCTAATAAAACATTTTGACTTCGTATAATGTTGCTAAAACACAGTTTCACGAAGAACGGTAGTTATTCGAGGGACGCTAAGCAACGAGTCTGTTAGCGGCACTCACATATGTACAGCTAATTTCGGATCTAGCGAACTCTAAGCCCGATTTTGATGCTTGAACTTGCATTCGAAAGTTCTTTGCCATATTAAGACGCAGAAAAAAAAATGGATCGGTAGGACCTCCCTGGGACGTAGGGTGGTTCGAAAAAAACAAATATCAGAATTTCACAGTTCTGGTTATAGCATTGACGCCAGACCATATACGCGGTAGAAACTTTCGGAATCGGAATCTACGCTTCAATACCTTTCAAACGGTGTATCACACGTCAAAATCGGCGAAGGGGTTCAAAAGTTATGACTTTTTTTTTTAGCTCAGTCATAGAATTTACCAAAATGATCGAAAAGTGTGTCTGTCATTCTGTCTGACTTCTTGCTTTAGCAAAAAATTGTTGGTACTAGGGGGGTTGGGGGTTAACTGCGGGCCTCGTAGAACCAAATTGATGCTTATTTTTTATAGGAGTTACCATTTTCGAGATACGGAGCATAACATGGTCCAAAATCGACGTTTTTGTATGAAGACTATGCACTTAAAAAAAATATATATATGCAGCCTTACAAAATAAGTGATAAACCCTATCAGTATAAGAACCCCTTCGCGGTAAAGGGAAGAGTAACGTAAGAATTCTACTCACAAAAGAAGTGATATCCGTTTTGCGAGTGACTTTCCTTGTGTCACTATGGGGGAAGGGAGGATACTAAGTCTCTTAATTTTATTACAAAAGAAACACTTCCGCTATAGTGACACAAAGAAATTCACTCCTAAATGGATATCACTTCTTTTGTGAGTAGAATCCTTGCGTCACTTTTCCCTTTACCCCGAAGAGGCCTTCTTTGTACTGATATTATTGACTTCTATTTCGTTGTACAAAAACCTACTTAAATTTCCTAAGCAGTAATTCTCCTGAACATTATGTTAATTTACGTCGTAATGAATTTTGAGTGACGTCTGGCAATTATGCGACCGTTTAGAAAGTACAGATTGACTTGGCACTTACTTGCAAGCTGATGTTTCTACCATCATCGCCAACGAGACACGCGTATTCGAATCTCGGTCGTCGCACACTTTTCGCTGTTCTTGCTTGGTGTTTACACTCTCGATGTTCAAATCCGAATCCTGTTTCCTCCTCTCAATCCACCCGTCACCTCACTTTACATCATTCAAAAGTTCTGCGAGCGTTGCTTTCTTACCTTCTTGGTTTGGTTCATTCTCCTGGCTCTTTCCACGAGCGTGAATCAATCCAGGAAGTTCAGATATTGTTTGCTTTGGTCAGCAGCCTGCGTGTACGTAAGAGGGAAACATACGTGCCAGGTCTTTGTCAACACATTAATAAAATTCTTTCCATGATGTATTGTCTATGTGGTGCATATACCTTCACAATACAAATAATGATTTTTAATATTCCAACACCTGATATGATAAGTAAATACATATACTCTTAGAATTGATAACATAGTCCCTTTTCACGAGAGGTATAAATCAACGATATACTCAATGATTATAGCGGAAGGTTTATAGAATATGTTGGCGCACAGAAGTAAAAAATGGACATGTTGGTGCATGCGCCATTCCTATTCTAGAGTTCTTCTCGAAGTTTTAGGTCCGTTGATAGCAAAGCTATAGCTAAAGGAACCTTCTATTCCCGCTCATAGTGTCCGTCCGTGTCCAGAAATTAAATCTCATGTTATACAAGGTATAGAGAGATGCTTAAGGTGTCGTTGGAAAGGTATTGGATAAACTTGCTCATAGCTCCTGGAATCGTCTCGATTGGTGCAGTGGTTCAGTGTTGCCAGTCCATTTTCTAAAAAAAAAACTCAATTGATTTAAATTGTTTCTATTTAATTAGACCTAGCTACGCCAAATTTGGCGTGAGCATTATTCGATACAATACAAAAACCGACGTACGGGTAGGTCAACGACTCCAATGTCCCGGGTTCGAATTTCGACAGGGGCATGGATGTTTGTGGATTTTAACTAGGTTTAAAGGGTCCAACAGTGACAGGTCGCAGTGAAAACTTACTACACAGGTTCATATAAAATAAAAGTTTACCAGAAAATTTTACAACACCAAAACACTGAGGGGGCTACGTTGCCAAGCAACTCAATTATCAGTGTTGCCAGCCTATTTTATATAAAATCTTTTTCACATTGCTTGCATTATTTTAGTCATGGCAGCACCAAACTTGGCATAAACGTTGTTTGACACAAGAAGAACACACTTCGGATGTTCCCGCTGCACAGGAACCACGTTCTCATTGTTGCCATCTCATGACAGAAATATATCTCATGAACCATAAGGTGTAGAGCTTGTCATTCGAAAGGTCTTTGCTAGAGTAATTCAGAACCGCCGAAACAGTCTTGATTGGTGTAAAAGTTCAGTGTTGCCAGGACATTAAAAAAATAGTCAATTAATGAAATTGCTTCTATTCTCTTAGACCTAGCTACATTAGAACTTGGCATAAACATTATGGGGTTTCCCGAAACTAAACACTGCAGTTGTTAGTATTGCCAACCTATATTATAAAAAACAATGCTTGCTAAAATGTTTACAAGGGACCGGAGTCTTTGATTGTTATTAGAATAGCAGCTCATTGGTCAAGGTCACTTGTATCTC
Organism: Lepisma saccharinum; assembly: GCA_022664845.1. Classification (NCBI taxonomy): domain Eukaryota; kingdom Metazoa; phylum Arthropoda; class Insecta; order Zygentoma; family Lepismatidae; genus Lepisma; species Lepisma saccharinum. The sequence goes on along the minus strand of JAGDQP010012957.1, from coordinate 25,891 downwards.
CTGGTTTCTGGATTCCACATGCTACCAAATATCCTTTCGTAAAATTACAATTGATATATTTACTCACCGGGCTGGAATACTTTGAAATAATACCGAGGAAGTATGTTGAACACTAGATACACGCAGCACTGTACTAACCGTCCTAATTCTTCTAACAAACAAGAAAAAATACCTTTCCATACGAATTTCAAGGCTACCTTTTCATTACATTAAGAATAGGTTTGTCGTGTCTAATTGTAGCATCGGTTTATAGGCACAAAAAGGAATGCTAATGACCTTCTCTTTCAAGGAAGCTGAATCAGTTGATCTCTTCTTTAAATACTTATTATGAATGTAATTCTTATTTGAGAAGAAAAACAAAACTCAATAATAAATACATTTACCCTTGAGCTCATGTCTGGTCACTTTATTTTCCTCACGCATAACCTGTCTGACTTGGCTTTGATTATTACCATGTTATGTAATTATAACAAAACAAGAAGCTGCAAGGTCCTTCAGCTAGAGTTTATTTTTTCCTATGGAGCGTTGAGCAAAATCTTTAAGTTTTATTATGTACTGGGTGTGGAATTGAATTAAATTTGTAAGGCCTTTAGGCAACTTTGGCTCAGGCCGGATGGATGATGATGAAATTAATCGATGGAATGAAGAAACTGGGAGGAAACGGTAGAACCCCGAGAAAACCCACGCACACGGTGTTTGTCCACCACAAAGTTCACATGACATGAGCAGGGATCGATCCGACGACCCCTAGCGTCAGAGGTGAACGCTCTACTAATTCAGCCACCGCGGCCCGATACTTTGTGTGGAATTGAATTAAATTTTAAGATCTTTAGACAATTTTGGCTATGATTGGTGGAATGAAGAAAGTTGGAGGAAAAGGAAGAACCCCGAGAAAAACAACCCAGACGATGTTTGTCCACCAGAAAGTTCACACGGCACTAGCTGGGATCGAACCGAGGATCCCATGCACTTAAGGTGAGCGCTCTACCACTCCTTCTTTATAACTTGATTTTAAATATCAACCGATTTTCCTTGATTATCTCTGTCTTGGCTGATACCCTTAGAACTAAGGTGAAAGCACAAACCAACAGCCATGCCCAGGGCGGGATACGAACCCATAACTTTGGAGTCGCTGGCCCTAACGCCTCAGACCACACGAGCATCCCTTCGGAGTATTTGTCTGTATGTTTAATGTGCCTGCTCAGATTAATCATTTTGTAAGTACGTAGACCCGGAAATTGTAATCCGCCCAAGAAACATCATAGATAAGACTAATTTACTATTGACGAAAATTTCAGTCGGGATTAAAGTTTCATATATTTCAACTGTGATAAATGTAGGGCTACTTCCCTAAAAAGCGCATTAATAACTACTGAAAATTCTTAAAATTAACATCTCACTAATCTGTATCTCCAACTAAAAACGTCACTTCCCCTCAGAGGAAGTACCAACCCCCAACCCAAAAAATTGCCCTCATTTCACCTGGAAATGTTTGGAAATTGTTGCGTCAAGAACGTAGATCAACATGCACGGCAGTGCATGAGCCAAGTTCTTCACTTCACAAAACGTCAGTACTGCCAGAAGCATGTTATACAGGAACAAGAGTTTATGGCAAAATCGACGATTTGGGGGCCCCGTAAGAACAAAGATGTTAAAGATAGGAATATGAGCTTTTGCCGTTAAGGAGATATGGTAAATATGTGCAGATGTACAAAATTTCATATTCGTATCTCAAACAATGTTCTAGTTGTGGACCCCTGAAATTGCACATTTTAGGCTAACTGACTCACTCACTCACTCACTGACTCACTCATCATATTGTTTAGGGTGTTCGGAGTAAGCTAGAAACATGAAATTTGGTATGAAGGTAGAGGATGATAAGTAGATAAAGGAAAAATTCCGACATTTTGAAAAGGTCGTCATCTTGGATTCAAAATGGCCGCCAAACCTAAAATTTCAAAGAATACACAGCCTAAACGACTAAAGATAGAACAGTGAAATTTGGTATGAAACTACATCATTGATAGCAAATTAAGAAAACTTCTTAAAAATTTGAAAAAGTCACAATTTTGGATTCAAAATGGCCGCCAACCCTAAAATTTTAAAGAATGCACAGCCTAAACGGCTGCCGCTAGAATAATGAAATTTAGTTTGACAGTACAACATTATTAGTAAATTATGAAAATATTACAAAATATCTCTAAAGACGCCTTCTTGGATCCAAAATGGCGGGCGTCATAAATCCATTTTCCAACTGCTTGAGCCAGAGATACGAAATTTGGCATAATGATGTATTATCAAGAGTAGTTTAGGAAAACATAACAACGTTTTAAAAAATTCACCATCTTTGATTCAAAATAGCAGCTGAAATACCATTTTTCACATCGTTCGAGATAGAGAAATGAAATTTGGTATGACAGTGTACCATCACGAGTATGTCACGAAAATATAAGAAAACGTTAAAAATGTGTCCATCTTTTATCCAAAATGCCCACTTTATAACGACTGAAGCTAGAGAAACGAAATTTGGTATGAAGGTGTACCATTACGAGTAGGTTAGAATAAATTCGGCTCGTCTCCCCTACTAGGGTACAGTTCCCAGCTGGAGCCTGATTGTGATAAAGGGGTGCGCCCCAGCGAGGCCATCTTGGAATTCTGGGGGCAGCGCCCCAATGAGGCGAAGCGAGTATATACATTACACAAGTGTAAAAAGCTGCGAAATACGAGCAAAAGCACCAGGGGTGCAAACTGTCCAGTCAACTCCTTCAACCTTAAAAAGTGGTGAAATGGAATATGGATGAGCCTAGTTCCTCGCGCCAACTTCCAATACTCCTGCGTGTCCCACCAAGTTTTACTCGTCACAAACGTTAGCACTGCCAGGAGCATGTTATACAGGCAGAATGTGGAAGTTTCCCCATTCGGACGCAGCGCTCTGGAGTATGAGGGAATATCTGCATGATGTGGCGCAGTGCACTGCAGATTCTGGTTGTGATAAAAAGACGCAGTTCCTCCAAACTCCTCAAGTTCGATGCGCGGCCTGCCGTGGGATTCTTGGCGCAGCGACGCAAGCGAATCGATGGGAGTATCAACACGTACGGCAGTGCATGCAGCCGAGTTCCGCGTGTCACAAAACGTCAGCATGCTATACAGGAACAAGAGTTTATTGCGAAATCAGCGTTTTTGAGGTTCTGTAAGAAAAAAGATGTTAAAAATTGAAATATGAAATTTCGAAGTATTACGGTATATCATCACTAGTAGATTACAAAATATCTGCAAAGACATCATTTTGAATCCAAAATGGCAGACTTCATAATCCATTTTCCAGAACGTTTGAACTAGGGATACGAAATTTGGCGTAAAGGTGTATTAACAAAAGTAGTTTAGGAATAATTTACATTTTTGAAAAAGTTGTTAGCTTGGATCAAAATGGCCGCACAAAAACATTTTCCACACAATTCGAGCTATAGAAACGAAATTTGGTATGAAGGTGTACCATCACAAGTAGGTAACGGCATTTTAAGAAAACTTTTAAAAATCGCTTTCTTTAATTCAACATAGCCGCCCAAATACCATTTTCCAAAGCACTGATGCTAGAGAAACGAAATTTGGTATGAAGGTGTACCATCACGAAAATGTTTCAATAAATTGATCCAACCACCGCTATGAGCGTGCAGCCCCCGAGGCGATATGGGAAAAGGTCTGCACAGCATGGGGCGCTGTCCCCAGAAAGTCTGATCACAATAAAGGGGGCGTAGCCCTAAAAATTTGAAGTTGGGGCGCACACGGAATTCTGGGGCAGCACACCCAGCGAGGCGAACCCAGTATATATATAGGGTTAGTGATGGTGGATTTTAGGGCCGCCAGCAGGAAGCAAATTTGCTGTATCATCACAAGTAGGTTACAATAAATATGGCAAAGCTTCCCTATGTTTCAATAAATATCTCATTCCCACGGGTGGTGGGTATGGGAAAAAATCTGCAACATGGAAGCACAGTGTCCTGGAGAGTGGTTACGATAAAGGGGCGTAAGTACCCAAAAACTCGAAGTTGGGGGCGCAGCTACGGGGGGCGAGGACCTAAACGAGGCCGAGCGAGCGAGTATATGTATTATACACGTACAAAAAGCTGTGAAATCCGAACAAAAACACCAGAGGTGCAAAAAGTGGAGCCAAGTTCTTTAACCCTAAAAAGGTGTGAAATGGGAGACGGATGAGCCAAGTTCCTTGGTGACAGCATGTAACAGGAACAAAGGAACTT
>JAGDQP010012957.1:0-21235 GCA_022664845.1 Lepisma saccharinum | reverse complement strand
TTTTAAAAATTTGAAAAAGTCGCCAACTTGAATTCAAAATGGCCGCCAACCCTAAACTTTTAAAGAATACACAGCCTAAACGGCTGCCGCTAGAATAATGAAATTTAGTTTGACAGTACAACATTATTTGTAGATTATGAAAATATTACAAAATATCTCTAAAGACGCCATCTTGGATCCAAAATGGCGGGCGTCATAAATCCATTTTCCAACTGCTTGAGCCAGAGATACGAAATTTGGCATAATGATGTATTATCAAGAGTAGTTTAGGAAAACATAACAACGTTTTAAAAAATTCACCATCTTTGATTCAAAATGGCAGCTGAAATACCATTTTTCACATCGTTCGAGATAGAGAAATGAAATTTGGTATGACAGTGTATCATCACGAGTATGTCACGAAAATATAAGAAAACGTTAAAAATGTGTCCATCTTTTATCCAAAATGCCCGCCTAAGCCCCACTTTATAACGACTGAAGCTAGAGAAACGAAATTTGGTATGAAGGTGTACCATTACGAGTAGGTTAGAATAAATTCGGCTCGTCTCCCCTAGTAGGGTACAGTTCCCAGCTGGAGCCCGATTTGCGATAAAGGAGTGCGCCCCAGCGAGGCTATCTTGGAATTCTGGAGGCAGCGCCCCAATGCGGCGAAGCGAGTATATACATTACACAAGTGTAAAAAGCTGCGAAATACGAGCAAAAGCACCAGGGGTGCAAACTGTCCAGTCAACTCCTTCAACCTTAAAAAGTGGTGAAATGGAATATGGATGAGCCTAGTTCCTCGCGCCAACTTCCAATACTCCTGCGTGTCCCACCAAGTTTTACTCGTCACAAACGTTAGCACTGCCAGGAGCATGTTATACAGGCAGAATGTGGAAGTTTCCCCATTCGGACGCAGCGCTCTGGAGTATGAGGGAATATCTGCATGATGTGGCGCAGTGCACTGCAGATTCTGGTTGTGATAAAAAGACGCAGTTCCTCCAAACTCCTCAAGTTCGATGCGCGGCCTGCCGTGGGATTCTTGGCGCAGCGACGCAAGCGAATCGATGGGAGTATCAACACGTACGGCAGTGCATGCAGCCGAGTTCCGCGTGTCACAAAACGTCAGCATGCTATACAGGAACAAGAGTTTATTGCGAAATCAGCGTTTTTGAGGTTCTGTAAGAAAAAAGATGTTAAAAATTGAAATATGAAATTTCGAAGTATTACGGTATATCATCACTAGTAGATTACAAAATATCTGCAAAGACATCATTTTGAATCCAAAATGGCAGACTTCATAATCCATTTTCCAGAACGTTTGAACTAGGGATACGAAATTTGGCGTAAAGGTGTATTAACAAAAGTAGTTTAGGAATAATTTACATTTTTGAAAAAGTTGTTAGCTTGGATCAAAATGGCCGCACAAAAACATTTTCCACACAATTCGAGCTATAGAAACGAAATTTGGTATGAAGGTGTACCATCACAAGTAGGTAACGGCATTTTAAGAAAACTTTTAAAAATCGCTTTCTTTAATTCAACATAGCCGCCCAAATACCATTTTCCAAAGCACTGATGCTAGAGAAACGAAATTTGGTATGAAGGTGTACCATCACGAAAATGTTTCAATAAATTGATCCAACCACCGCTATGAGCGTGCAGCCCCCGAGGCGATATGGGAAAAGGTCTGCACAGCATGGGGCGCTGTCCCCAGAAAGTCTGATCACAATAAAGGGGGCGTAGCCCTAAAAATTTGAAGTTGGGGCGCACACGGAATTCTGGGGCAGCACACCCAGCGAGGCGAACCCAGTATATATACCAGATGATGTTCGAGCCTTAGGGTTGGTGGTGGTGGATTTTAGGGCCGCCAGCAGGAAGCAAATTTGCTGTATCATCACAAGTAGGTTACAATAAATATGGCAAAGCTTCCCTATGTTTCAATAAATATCTCATTCCCACGGGTGGTGGGTATGGGAAAAAATCTGCAACATGGAAGCACAGTGTCCTGGAGAGTGGTTACGATAAAGGGGCGTAAGTACCCAAAAACTCGAAGTTGGGGGCGCAGCTACGGGGGGCGAGGACCTAAACGAGGCCGAGCGAGCGAGTATATGTATTATACACGTACAAAAAGCTGTGAAATCCGAACAAAAACACCAGAGGTGCAAAAAGTGGAGCCAAGTTCTTTAACCCTAAAAAGGTGTGAAATGGGAGACGGATGAGCCAAGTTCCTTGGTGACAGCATGTAACAGGAACAAAGGAACTTGGCGCTAGGTGGCAAGGTTCATGATCCTCAAGCTATAAGGGTGGTGGGGATCCTAAAACCCACTACGTCCACCGCCACCAACCCTAAGGCTGTTGCCAGCTCGCGCGAAGTTCCTTTGTTCCTGTTACATGCTGTCACCAAGGAACTTGGCTCATCCGTCTCCCATTTCACACCTTTTTAGGGTTAAAGAACTTGGCTCCACTTTTTGCACCTCTGGTGTTTTTGTTCGGATAACTCATTTACCCTATGCATAATATCAAGAAAATTTTCCCCTGAGTACAAGGCCATAGATACAGTAGGTGTATATATTATTTCTTACATAAACAGTTATTTGTGTTTACTGTATCGAACCTACACTAACATAGCTTTAACTAAGCAAACGAATTAATACTTGGGGTTGTTAAGTTTAAGCGTGGAAATGTCAAACGTACCAAGTGCCATTGTTTGAAGAAAAAAAACTTGCCCACAAGCATGTAGAATCTACCCACCCGCACGTCCCTATCCTTGTTCAAAGAGCCGAATCAATCAGGAAGAGGTGAAAACAATGACCACTAATGAGCTTCCGTCCAGGGAACAGCATCCATCATTCGGATATTTCCGTCGCTTCTCGGCTCTGACGTATTCTAGGGTACGCGGTTCCTTACAAGTGAACCTAACGATGCTTCAAATCTAAATTTCATTACATACACTGTGAATATGCACGGTAAATGTTCCTGATATTACTTGCACAAGTTCGGATGATAATCTTAGCTTCTTCATTTACAAATACAAACTTTTCTCCATCATGAGTAAACTCACTTTGTCTTTCAACCGTTTGCTCAGTAGCCTCTGTAATATTTCTCGGACGAACAGGTGCGAGTTTTTTTGTTTGTTTTTTTCGAATATAGTATATAGCTTCTCTACACGTCTTCATATCCTCATGTGTTATTTCCTCTGAATTAGGAAGCTCACTTCTAATAATTTTATTTGACCTTTCATTCGAGTATTCCGCTGCTCTTTTCTTACAGATTTATCGTAGCTCGTGCCTTTCTACCTTTGAAAAAGTCACTCAAGTGGTTGTGCTGTGTCCTCTTTCTTTCAATCTGACAATATTGCTTTATTTCTTTTTTGTGCGCAATCCTGTAAATTATGACAGCTTGTTATCCCTTATCATATAAAACTGATGAAACCGGAAAAGTGTGCGCAATCCCATTGCACCCGAATGATTTGCTGTTAGCTATGGACATTCGAGCTTTTCTGAAGTTTGTTTCTGGCAAGTGATACATTTTCCCCAGTCAATCGTTTGAATGTGTCCTGAACTGGAAGTTTGAGCCACGTCTGCAAACCGAATACTGTTGTCCATTGTGAACTCCAATTAAGCATATGGTGAATACTGAAAAAAGCTTAAAAAAAACTGTAGGGAAATAACTATATAAAGGTGTAAAAGTAAGTTCGATGAGAGATTAGTTTTAAAAATGTCCCTTACATAGAGTATTTGTCTAATACTTTCTATAATTCAATAAACGTTATTATAGTTCACAGAATCTAAATTCAACCTGATTAAAGGGAAAATGTTTGAATTAAAAGCGTGCTTTATCAGTTTCATTAGCAGCACGTTAAAATTATCTGATAAAGTTAATATTTTTCCGTTCTGACTGATACGTATAGGTGAAAATTGTATGTTTTAACATTCCAAGTCATAAAATGAGAAGTTCCATCGATAAAACATGTTCCTTGACGTAAATGCTTCCATTATTTGAGAATAACCTTATTTGTTCTTATTGACAAAGAAAACTGTAATGAAAACATATCCTTATCATATAGGAAAGCGCAGCTCAACAGTACTTACCGTAATAAACATTTACTTACTGGTAGTGACGTATTTGTAGAACGTTAGGACTTAAAACACACAGATAATTTGATAATATTAGAAAATTACCAAAACACACGAAACGATCTGTTCCGAACCACGGCTCGCTGAAGACTGGCCGGTTCTAACATCCTTTGGTAGCACTACGCTAGGATGACTCATGGCCGAAAAACGAACCGCGCCATTGTACCTGTATTCTTTTAACGGCTACTTTGGACTTAATTGTGCATGGAAATTGGTGTTGTGTGGTATCGAATTAAAGTTTAAGATATGTACTTTCCTTTTTAATTGAGAAAAAGTTACAAATACTCACTTTCTAAAAACTGGGATGAAAATAGAGGTGGAAAATCTCATCTTTACATTTTTAACGAGTTTTTTCTGTACCTACATAAAATATCACTATAGTAGTTTATAGTATTTAATTTGAACTTTAATATTAAAAAAAGAACATTGAAATCGGACCATGGGGAGAGCAACTAGAGGCGATTTAGTAAGTTACTGCAGCCACCATTTTGAACCCCCACCCTCAGCCACAAAATTTGCGATGGTGCTCCTTCCAAAAATACTCCACTGGGGTCAATGAAGGTGTGTGCTAATGCCTTGTTTACATTATATAATACCTTACCATAGTTAACGTTAACCCGAGTTCATTTTAGTAACGTAAACAGTAGTTACCGTTAACGCGGGTTTCAAATTTAACCAGCGTCAACTTACGACGGTTATCTTGAAACGTTAGTGAGAAACGGCCGTCTAAACGCAAGTTAGTTATTAGGCACGGATCACTTCGTGAGTTTATGTCTTTCTTTATCGAAATATATAGAATAATAGTGGTGCGTACTATTTACAAAATATAAAAGAATGATAGCAGAACTAATCTACAACATGTGACGCTGCAATCAATTCATTTGTGTTCATCTTCTACAATTTAATCCTCTCCCGTGTAACAAGCAGATTCTTTACTCAACCACGGAAACCTCTTCCTGTTTCTTTACAGACAATGGTAGAACAAGCACGATAACCAAGTTAAGTTCGGCAGTCTGAACGCAAGTTAGTTTTACCAGTGCATCTTACCATCGTAAAATGTTAGTAATGTAAACATGGTATATGTGGGACCTTTTAAAGTAAAAATGCATAGTTCGGACCCTTAACCACCAAACTAAAACTGCCTTTTCGACCAAATTTGGTATAGGGAAGTAGGGTACTCTAGGAAACCACCAGAAAGCATAATTAAAAGTTCTTTCGTCCATAAAGACGGGCTTAGTGACTAAAAGTTTAATTCGTAAGAGTAAGCACTTACAGTGTGATCTAACCCGGAAAACACACGTTTATTTGTCAAATGCTTGAAATAATGGAAAATAGTATTACTGTAGGGTAACGTAAATAACTTGTATGTGTTAATTGGATATATCTTGAGAAAGTGAACGTGAAGTGAACAAGTTATTTAATTCAAAAGACGTTACTTTGCAAAGCTAATACGATATGTTATAAATGTAACAATGAGAAAGAAATTTATAAAGTTTAAAAGGAAATTAGGTACAAAATAATGTTGACCATGAACCTAAGGTTTGAGCTATGAAAAGAAAGTTAAAAAAAGGACAAAAACATGGAAGTGAAATTAAATCGTTTAAAAACGAATCTTCACGAAAAGAATCTGTAAATTGAATTGATGCTGTTAATTCTGGGATTCGGCAAGATGGCGTCGTGGCGTCGACACGACGCCAAAATGTTCTGTGTAAATTTAACAAAAACCACACCTTTTTGGACTTGTGCAGAGGGAAATCTCAATAGTTAATGTTTGTGAAAATCCAATACACCATCCACCTTATGATTTTTCTTCAAAGTTAAAAGTTTAGTGCATCGTCAATTAATATTTGTGGGCTGCTGATAGTGATGTGGAAAGATCGGAATGTGTTGCAAGATGGTCGCCATGACAATGAATCAATAAACTACTAACGAACAAGAATAATGACATACTATGACGAAAAAACATACTAATAATGATTAACAATGATTATAAATAACAAATATGACATATATTATATAACAATGTTTTGATCCAAATAGCTTTAAAGCTGGGATTACTTAATACTAATGAAACTTAAAACAAGCCCTAAAAACTATTACATGTGTTTCGACCAATGAGGCTTACCAGCTTCGGTCAATTAATAATAATAAGAAGAAGCTGTTAATTCTACGTAATTTAAGAGTGTCTTTATAAAGAGCGAATGAGAATTGTAAATCTTCATCAAAATACGAAAATATTCAAACATCATTTGAACGGTAAATCTGTGATAATAAATATTACGCACCCAAAGAAAGTTCTCTTCTTGAAACTTGCACTTGGTGTTTTATTGACGTAATGAACGTAGATTCAAGGTGACCGAATTCAAGATGGTGACCATGAAAAACGTGCCCTCTAAAAGGTAACGCATTGACCCGGTATTCATTCATGTTTATTTGTTTTCCATTATTTCAAGCATTTGACAAATAAACGTGTGTTTTCCGGGTTAGATCACGCTGTAAGTACTTACTCTTACGCAGTGTTCGATTTGTGCAATTTCCAGAGAGGGGGAAGAATTAGCGATATATGTATCATATGGTATTTTGGGATCGTCCACATCCCAAGTTAGAGGTATATATATCTGTAGAAAGTACCAGAGAAAATTTTTGCCGAGAGGGATAATCCCAACCATCCCCCGCTACAAATCGAACACTGCTCTTACGAATCAAACTTTTAGCCACTGTGGCCATCTTTATGGACGAAAGCACTTTTAATTATGCTTTCATGGTGGTCTCCTGATGGACTGTAATTCTCTATACCAAGTTTGGTCGAAAAGGCAGTTTGAAGCATCGACATTACTTGTCAGACTCCTCAGTTCAAGATTTCATGAACTTTGTTAAAGCAGGAAGCTACGAAGCAAAAGAGGAAAAAAGCAATCCATAACCACATGCTCATTACTCAGATTTTTTTGTCACATCTGTTTCTATTCGTTTCGTAGTATGTTGAAAATATACTGAAACTTAGTTTCCGGCAATCCGATTGATCCTGATTTTATTTCATTAACCGATTATTTCAATTCAGCTAATAAATTTACAGACGCCGTCAGCACATACATACAAATATAAACGAAATGGTGATTTATTTCGAAAAATGTCCCAGTTTTTCCACTTGTTTGGAGTGCTAAGCGACTTTCATATGTTGAAAAAATCATCAAATCCATGTTCACATCACATATAAAGCCGTACTACCAACCTGCTACAGTTAGGATAACTTTAGATCAACGTTTCTCAACCTGTGGTCCGCAACAATAAGATAGGTGGTCCGCAGGTGAACTTTAAAATAAATCAGTTAAAATGATCCATATGAAATATCTGCTAAATTAACACTTCCCTCATCAGTCAAGAAGACAGTCATTTTCAGACTATCACCGAATGAGTTAGATAAGTGGTTAGGACAGTAGACTTGTGTTCGAAGGTCGCGGATACAAACCCCTGGGCAAGCCATCGTGACAGCGTTTTCCGTAGTTTATCCTCAGTCATTCCAGACAAATGCTGGGATAGGCCAGGGACGCTTCGTTCAGATTCCTAGGTTGTTCATTCATCCTTCCATACTCATCTGTGCACGTTCGCAGTTGCGACCACGAACTCCTCGAAGCAGAGAACCTCTCCCTCGCTGTGTTGTCTGACTCGAAGCAAACATGTGTTGTCCATATTTTAGCTAACTGGTTGATTGGTATTTACTGTTACCATTTGTGGAAGTGTTCAGTATTCCTTGTGAAATGCTGAGTGATAGTTGGGAAAAGTCAGTTGTGCCTTAACTTCGGTTTTCGTTTATTATGTGAGATTTTTTAAAATGGAAAAGTAGCTTGAAACTGGTACTTTGAAAAGAAGAGTGAGTGAAACGTGTAGTCTTAACGTTCATTCCGACTCCAAGGCACGTGTTGTAGCGGCAAGTGAATTTGGCGGTATTAAAGAAGAAGCAAGCCGTTCAAACAAAAAATATAGTAGAAAATATGACAGCTCATATCTGGAATTCGGTTTAACCTGGTGTGGTGATGAAAGTGAGCTGAAACCTCAATGTGTTGTGTGTTATGAAGTGTTGTCGAATGAATACATGAGCCCTGCTAAACTCCGACGGCATTTGGAAACTAAGCATTGTCATGTGAAAAATAAGACATTGGAATATTTTCAGCGATGTTTAGGGACATTAAATCATGGGGGCAAACTTAGCTTCGAGCGTGTGTTCGGTTAATAACAAGGCACTGGAAGCATCCTATCTCTTAAGTTTGCGCATACCGAAAACGGGGAAACCTCATTCTATCGGGGAAAATTTATTACTTCCTGCTATAAAAGATGTGGTGAATGCTATGTTCGGTAACAAATTCCTAAAAGAAATTGACTTGATTCCGCTTTCAAATGAAACTGTAGGTCGCAGAATTAACGATATGGCATGGTGACTTAGAATCTCAGTTAATCGAGAGAGTTAAGAAAAGCCCATGTTATGCGTTACAGTTAGCGAGACTACTGATGTTGCACACGATGTGCAGTTAATGTGTTACATAAGATATGCGCACGATAACATTATTCATGATGATATTCTATTTTGTAAGACATTGTCAATGCGAACAAAGGGGGGAAGAAATATTTGGCACTCTCAATAATTACATAAGGGATAAGGGTATACGTGGGGGTACCCAAAAGAAACCGAACTAATTTTTTGGTGGGTAGAGCTTTCGTAGTACCGCGTTTTTTCGCTAGGAGCGCATAGAGCGAACATTCCTGAGTCAGTAAGCCGAGTGCCTTTGCTGAAGAAGGTTAGGACTAGTTTCGGCGGAGTTTAAGGTGACTACTGTTTGGTGAGATCGTCGTTTTCGCAATGGCTGATTAAGCGTGCGGCGGTGAAATTCTGCTTTTTGCTCGGAAAAAGTTTAACAGAAACTCTTGAAATGTTAAAAACGGCGTACAAGGACGATGCTATGGGGAAAACTCAAGTGTTTGAGTAGTTCTTCCGTTTCAAACATAATGAAATGTCAATTGATGACAAACCTCGTTCTGGTCGTCCTTCCACGGCCCGAACACATGAAAATGTTGAAAAAATTCGTGCAATCATCAACGAAGATCGACGACGGACCATTGAAGAAATTGTGGAGCTGTCGGGAGTGACTTGGAGTGCAGTGCAGCGAATTTTGACAGAAGATTTGGGAATGAAAAGGATGTCTGCCAAATTCGTGCCACGACTGCTGACTGCTGAACAAAAACAAGGTCGCGTGGAAGCATGCTGTGCTTTGAAAGAAGTCACGAAATGATCCAAACTGTTTTTTGTTTCCCAGAATGAAAAGCGACATGAAAGGAAAGCGTTTTGCTGATGTTGCTGAGCTGCTGTAAAGCATCACAAAATATTAATTTAAACAATGTTTTGAAAAATGGAATAAAAGATTAGACAAGTGTACTAGTGCAAGTGGAGAGTACTTTGAAGTGGATTGAAAGTTTGTGCTTAAAATGTGAATAAATAAGTTTTTAAAAAAAGTTCGGTTCCTTTTGGGTACCCCTCGTAGATGGGGAAAAATAAGTAGGCTTCTGTTCAGATGGAGCTCGTACCCTTACTGGTAGACATAGTGGCGTAGTTTCTAAGGTCAAGGAAGTGGCTACTAATGTGACTTGGGTACATTGTTTCATACACAGAGAAGCGTTAGCATCCAAAGGAATGCCACCTAAATTTAAAACTTCGCTAGAAAGTGCTGTAAAGCTAGTAACTTTTATTAAGGCCCGGTCATTAAACAACAGGTTATTTTCAGTGTTCTGCGAAGAAATGAGCAGTGAATTTATTAACCTTTTGCTACATTCTGAAATTTGCTGGCTTTCCAGGGGAAAAGTGCTAACAAGGTTATTTCAATTAAGACATGAAGTTTTATTGTTTGTAAATGAACGCAATTCTGATTTTGCATCACTTCTTGTGGACGAAGTTTGGTTAACAATATTATCCTACCTTTCGGACATTTTTACGAAATTAAATGAGCTAAATCTCTCCCTGCAGGGCGGATCTCTAACTCTTCTTGAGGTCTACGACAGAATAAAAGCGTCCGAGCGATTAGTTATGTAAAGGACAGAGTATTTGAACCTTTTCCAACACTGGAATCCTTCTTGATTTAAAATGACATTATTGTTGATTCTAAATTTTTGAAAGAGGTTTGTGACCACCTTGAAACAAAATTTTGAAACATATTTTCCAAATAATTTTATGATAAGTTTCTCTGGGTTCGCAATCCATTTCATTCTGGCAGTCACGAGAATAATCATTCCTTATATATATATATATATATATATGTGTGTGTGTGTATATATATAAAGTTAATTGAGCTTTCTAATGATAGTGGACTCAAAACGAAATTAAGAGATCAAGGTTTGGCTCGATTTTGGATATCCCTTCAGTGCGAAATGAGTACCCCGAATTGTCCGAAGATGCATTGAAAATTGTGATGCAATTTTCCACAACATATCTTTGTGAGAAAGGATTTTCATCGCTCATTGAAAGAAAAACAAAATACAGAAATCGTCTTAGTGTGAGTGCCAATCTTCGTCTACAGTTAACCAATATTCAGCCAAACATCCAGCAGTTGTGTAAGGACCGACAGGCTCAACCATCTCATTAACTGGAAGTACTGTCACACAGCTTGTAATTAACCTTTATTTTGGGAAACATTGAAATTTGCTCAACTGTGATAAACTTTTAGTTGTTTACTTATAATTTAATTAATTATGTTTCTATCTATATTCAAAACAGTTTTGTTTACGTTTATTAAGCAGTAAATGGTACAGTACACATCAACGGTTGGTATTCTGTGAATACGTAACAAATAATTTAGTGGTCCGTAGAATTTTGTTTAGACTCCTAACTGGTCCTTGAACTGAAAAAGGTTGAGAAACGCTGCTTTAGATAATCCGGGATCTGACTACACTTCTGTAGGAATTTTTGAGTAGCGAGAATTTACTTTCAGAAATGGTTAATTGGAGTCTAAGTAAATATTTTTGTCTTGGGTGGACATCCGCCATTCGGTACGTTTGGCGCCTCTGACGTCATCAAAAATGGTGGCTGCTAAATCACGTAATCTGACCTATCTCTGGTAATTCTGGAACGATTTGAATGATTCTTTCACTGTTTTTTAAAATTAATTTTACGTTATATAGTTTCTCATCTTTATCATTAGTGTTGTGTTGAAAGCGGCAGGTACTGCAAGGTAAGTTGAGCCTCTCCATTCATCATGGGCTTTCCTTTTTGTCCTAATCTTAATATACAATTTATCTTAATATATGATTTGAATACTGAAAACATTCAAGCATTTTCATTCGTCTTCTTCCTCTTCTTCTTTTCACGCATCCATACCTCCAATTGCATTCGTTAGCAACAAAGTTAGTAAAGAAGCTAAGGTGATAACTAATATTTAAATTGCAAAATATTTTTCACGTATCAATTCTTAATATTTCTGTGTCTTTGTAGGTCATTCATATGAAACTAAAATATGGATGTGATTAAAATTGTCTAAAATATCAAGCGGCAGAATATCATACTTGAGACAAAACAAAAAACGTACGTCATATGCAATAAAACATATTGTTTTTATATTAAACTTATTGTTAAAACATACTGTTTTTAAAAATATTATTTTTATAAAAATCAAGTGAAGGGGAGCCAGTGGCGATTTATTTTTAATTTTTGTTTCGTATTATTTACTTAGGATACATAGACTTCACGACCTTTTTTTCTTCTTTATAAACACTGGGACATACACGTACATTGTTCAGGATTTTATAATGTCGTTTTAGCCCCTTTGCGCGTGTTGGTACATACTGATCCAAATCACAAATTCGCGCGTTTCGTAATATTGTGTGAATGCACAAACTTTCGATGCATGTAATACTAGAAAAGAACTCCGAAGAGAAATTAACAATAATTAACATATGCCAACTGTAGATAGAAGCGGAGGTAAGAAAGCTACCTTGTATCTGGTCAAGACTACCTTTTGGCGTGCTCGCTTCTAAAGAAATTCAAAACATAATTGATAAAAGAATAATGTCCTTATAATGGATGCTGATTGTATAGTAGTGCGAGAAATGGTGACAAACAGGCAGAGAACTCAACCTAGCCTAGCCTCGTTAACCTGTATTCGAGGACCTTGTGTTGCATAAGCGAGATAAACAGGCATACACTCGCAATACGATTAACGGCATTTCTCAGTGTCGGAGGGTAGAGTTAATTTCAGAAGTCTGGCAATCATTTCATCATGACTGGACATACATTCACCAGACTTGTCACTGTGACAGTCCTGTCACACGTGCACCTTCTGTTCATCCTCTCTGTAATTCTCATAGCCGTCTAATACTCTTCTTCTGTCGATATGTCTGACCATCAACAGCCATCTGGGAGACATCATATGCCTCAACAGGTCTCAGGTCCACCATATCAAGATCCGCCATCATATTCAGCTACCATTAAAACCAAAGGACAAAGCAGACAAAAACTTTGCACTGACCAACATGCATCATCAACCAACCTTAGCCGATCACCATCTTCACCACCAGCCAAGAAAAGTCATACTATCAGCGATTCTGACTCCGACCATAGCATGGAACACAGTGACTATGAAGATTCTCTTTCCGGTACTACAACTCATTCTTTCTTGCTAACAAAATTTGACCCTAAGTTCCAGAATCCTAAACTGCTACTTCTTCAATTTCTCAAATATGTGCCTAGAGACATTATCACACAGATTATTCCAACACGCAATGGTATCATTATAAAAATCAACTGAACCAAATTTAGCCACCAAAATCAGAAACAAGCATAGTCTGGAAAATTTTGGTCCATCTGCACAATTCACGAGACTCGACACTCCACATCAAAGGCATCAACCACCTTCTCGTCGACCACCAATCCTCTCTGTCGTTATTCGAGGAGTAAATCCAAAATTAGCAGATGACAAAATTCATCAAGAACTCACAACCGGAGGCCATATCATCTCCAAATGCATCTGGATAAAAACCAAAACCGGAACACCCAGCTACATGGTACGCATTCTAACCTCTCATTCACAGACTATCAAAGACTTACTGACAGCTGGTGCCTACATATACAGAAGACAATACCGTGTTACCCTCTCGTTCTCAACCTCCATTACCTACCAGATGCGAACACTGTCAAACCTATAACGATCATCCCACTTCCAACTGTCCAAATACTCCTAAATGTGGCTACTGCACTGGTCCACACACCACCAAAGACTGTTATAACCTGCAACACCCACCCAAATGTAATACCTGTGGACAACAGCATCCAACCTATCGTTATAAAAGCAGAAACCGTCCAGAACCTACCCCTGAAAATCCCCACCTAGTGCTACATCTCCGTCCTCCTGAACCTAAAACATGCAACCCACTCGTACTTTCTCCTACACAACCCATTACCATAGATCAGTTTCTATCTTTCATCACCATCACTCTGCAAAACCTGTATCCCTTCCAAATATCCAACGTCCTAACCCAGCTTCAGTTTGCGGCACTTACAGTATTGAACATCAACCTTCAACCAACCTACTCAGGTCCCTACATTTACGTTCACAACAACCCACTAGAGACCACAGTGTAACTTAATAGACCTATATTAAAATATCACTTTCACTGTGCTTCATTTCACTTTTCACCTCCATACCTGCACTGTTTCCATCAGTGTACAGCTAGGGCTCACCAGTCACCCATCGCGCCCAGAGTCGCCCCTGGGCAAGAAGATTCACCTTCACCTGTCCGTCTTCTTGTTTGTTACGTGAAATTACTCTTCATATCCATTGCTCATTAACCATCATCATCCTAAAACCTGCTATGATTATAAGCAGAAGCTTATAATGACCACGATAAATATGATTTAAATAAAGTAAAGGATAAATAAATTTTGTAATCTCTTTTAGCTCACCCCCAATCCTAAGCACCCTCCTCTCCTATACATCCCTTCCCTAAAGAGAGGGCGTAACCCTCTAGTGGGTGTTAGCCACTCCGGTGGCTAACAAAAGAGGCCTTGGGTCTCTCGCTAATAATAATAATAAAAAAGACAAACAGGCAGAGACAAAAAGATTATAAACCTCTATATGTTTTACCTAGTTTTGGTATTCGAATAGCTGTGAAGTATGGAAATTGTCCACTGGCAGCTGAAAAGCACCTTGGACTTACTTCAGCTCTAGCGAGGTTGCGACCCGGTTAGTAATAGCGCCACTGCGTAAGTAAGTCGCAGATTGGGGCACACTAATCACTTGTAAGAGCTTACCCGCGTGTAACATTTTGAAAGAGAAGTTGCTCTAAAGGGGATAAGTACTAATGGAATAAGGAAGTGTACCGTTTGTACCGAGACGATTGTCAAGTTACACGAAGAGAGTCAGCGGAAGAAGCGGAAATCTACATTGCGGCTCCAATTTTAAGGTTGTAAGCAGACAGATGAAGAAGATAGTCGCCAGGCCAGAGGAAGGTAGCGGCCAGGGCCTATATCAAAGTATCACCCCGGTATTTACGAAATCTTGATAAAATGCTATTGGCATTCTGAAAAAAAAATGAAGAACAACTTGTTTCCCAACTTCCCATAGAGGTTGCCAAATTCCCCATCTACAAATCTTGCAGAATTGATTGGATGAACCAGAGCCTTTCTACAGTAGAAGACCGGAGTATTGAAAAATGGCAACATTGCACAGACGGCTGACTGCGCAGGTATCATGCATGTATTTAAATAACTTTGTAGGAGTTATGTCTAAATTATCGCTGATATTTTTTTTTTCAATGTTGTCTGAATTATGTTGGAGACTTAAGTAGAAGAGAATTAATTAGAGTTACGTAATATATTTAAAAAGTATAAATAAGTTTTGAAATTTATAATGAGATGAGCTATGACAGACTACCATGTGTTAAACCTATTAGTTCTTTCAGATGTAGAAATATGTTTTCGGATATATTTTTGTTGTAAAGTTTGATGTGTAGAACTATTAGCAATTACATTTACTATTTACGTAGGTAGCTTTAATTTTACGAGGCGTAAGTCAGTAAATTTACGAGGCACACTCGTAGGAGTAAGAAATAACTTTATACGCTTAGTACAAGGGGACAAATTAAATTTGCATGTTCTTTAAGTAAGAAATATTTAACTATTATGGGCCGAGAAATTAACACTTAATTGTATAGTCTACAAGGAACTTTACGAGACGTATTTCAAAAGGCGTTTCATAGGAAACTTCACCATTAAGGGCTAACTGTGGACGTTCTGTGTATTCCAAATTTTAGCTGATCTCCATTTCTAGATGAATTCACCAATATAATGTTTGAGAAAGGTTCTTTTTTTTTACCTACATAGCGTGATAAAATGTTTCAATGTTGTGTAATTAATGTTTAAATAAGATAATAAACGCATCTGTAAAGAGTTGACTTAGTAACTATAAAAATACGTAGGCGGACCAGAGATCTAGAAGCTTCTCGTACTCGCCTTGTTCCAGTTAATAAAACGAAGTATCCTAGTCCGAATGTTACCAAATAGATGGAAATCCAGTCAGACCGTCTATTGTCATAACTTCACGGGTCCTATACTCAACTTTATCATTTTTTTTTATTTTTTACATTTTCTCTCTTCAGTTTCAGTATGCTACTTTAGTTGAACTTAGATTGCATCAGATATGAAAAGGAGTGTGGAATGGCCGTCAAGTGATTACAATGGAGCAGCTCCCGCGATAAATCATACGTAGTAATTACGATAGAAAATAGTAAATATCATTAAAAGTTAGTAGGTGTTTCCAACATGTCATCAATTTGAGGAACTATTTCTTTCACGGTCTCTTTCGTAAGTCTGAACCTTGTAAATAAATCAGCATCATTCCAATTTTTCAAAAGAGTTTGGATGTCTCCGGATTGTTGGAATGCGCATCGAAATTAAGTACTCTAAAAACATGTTATCATCATCCTCGTACGAAGAGGATGAATCTGAAATCACAGGCAACACAAAATGTTTTGAACCCAACAGTTTGCGTGTGATTTATTAGAACCCATTCGTAAGTTCTCAGTCATAGTTAACACAGCAGACGACGTACGATATCCACCGGCAGGCTTCTCATGATTTCCCCATCGTACAATCTCTGGATGAACCTCCTTTTCCGCCCTTGCACTGCAATGCATCGATACGCAAAATGGATCACCAATTCATCTATGAATTGGTTCTTTTAATCAGTCAAGAGAAGTATGATAAACTAATTGATTCGTGTGGCTATGGAGTTCGGTAAACGGTATTTTCTATTTCTTTGTATTTGATTATTTCCTTGTACAAAAATTCACAATAAATAATATATTTGTCACATAGTGTACACTGTTAAATTTTATTGCTATCGTTGCTAGGAATTCTCAGGGAAGTTTCGTAGAATTTTTAGTATTTCATGTTGTTTCACTGTAATGGAGTAACACTCAGAGACTTTTCATACGATTATATATGTATATATTATTCGTTTCCAGTTCTACACATGCGCAGAATGAGAAAACTGTTTCTTATCGTAGCTATGCATGCAATGTTGATGAAGAGTTTGCTACCGCCATTTGATCAGTTCTTATTTTGGTAGAAATGCGAAATATTTTGAATGAATGGGAATTCTGAACCTTAATTAACAATTACATAAATGATTAAAATGTGGCGTATACGTCGTAGGATCAACTTAGTTTATATCTTCGCGATTCAGCCAACATCATTCTAACACTCGATACTGTTCTCTTTTAACTGGAAATTTAGAGCAGTCAGTACGACGCTGGATTTTTTACTAAAAAACTCGTGACCAAATCTCCTTTAGACTTCTGTTGTTTTTTTTGTTTTTGTTTTTTTCAACATTCCCGAGAACTATATGATGGATGTCTTTCTTTAGCAAATTACTGAAAATTCTCAGGTAGCTATGGTTGTCTAGCTTTCCTGATAAACGTTTCGGAAAACCTTTAACAGTGTACGTTCATTTATTTCTATAAATCTGGTAGAAAGTTTCGACTAAAACGAAAAATTTTCATTTTTAACGTAACAGTTATTCAGTCAATTTCCATAATAGAAATATTTTCATGTGTCTCACTCAGTGCCGGATCTAGTAATTTTGCTGTGGAGTGCAAAGTTAAATTTTGCCGCCCTTTCCATCGTTTTCTAGCCAAACAACAAGACTGGCCGACGACGCGACGACCACAACATTGTCTCGCATCACGTAGTGTACCGCTGGAGTCTTATCTTCAATGGAGTCTGTGTTGGCATCGGTATTACTAACTGCAGTAAGGCGGTAGACCTGCATCGCGCTGGTATTTAAATTTTGAACACGTTTAGGTCAATTTCAATTTAATATGCGATTTTACTTCCTTTTTAGAAGCTTTTGTTTTTAGGTTTTTGCCGCCCCCTAAACGTGCCGCCCGGGACGCTTGCCCCTTTTGACCCCCCTAGATCCGGCACTGGTCTCACTTATTGGTATTCTATATATCCTAACTAAAGCTTTATATTACTTTAAAATCGTAATGTTTTTCTCTCTATTTCAGAATATTATTTCTAATCTAAACCCCCAAATTAACTACGTAAAAAACTATGCAAATATCATATTAATATTCCTGTTCCTATACTGAGATCGGAAAGCCTGCATACTCATTTCAAATAAGTCAAGAGACGGGAACTCTTTAAAGTCTATCGTCTTTCGAGACCCTCGAGACGAGACCGAGACTAACATGTCGAGACTCGAAACCGAGACCACGACCGAAATTTTCAGATCGAGACGAGACCAAGACCAAGACTGTCCTAAAATATCGAGACTAGAACGAAACAGATGCCAGCCTCGTCTCATCTTGACACTATCCCTACCAACGAGCCGTTGATCCTACCTCCCGCAACTAGTATTCGTTCTTTATTCTGACTGAATACAAGGTGATGTGAAAATGGTTTTATCTTTGGGCTTAGCCTGAGATTGTGTGGGAAGGGGGAGTGATTGAGTAGGGTAGAGGAGCATGAAACAAGATTGAACACACTTCACTTTCATTTAACATAACGAGTTGATTATTGTACGGCTCAGGCTGTAGCGTGTCTGACTACAAATCAGGCGGTCCGGGTTCAAATTCGAGCCAGGACTCTGAACACTTTTCTCGCAGTGTTCCCATGCCTGGCGCTCTGATGTGCACTCAGCCTCCTATCAAATTGAGTACCAGAGTGTAATTGGTACTCCTGGGCAGTTTGGGAAGGTAAAGGTGGTCCAGAGTGGGACTGACTACCCTACCTCACTTCGTATAGTAGGTCGAGTATATGTGCAGCGCTACCTCCACATCCCGCAACAACTTTGTAATGTTAAGATACATAATTGTATTTTATTGTATGAAGATGTGATAAACAACTAACGTAATAGAAAGAGTTAAACATGATGTGGCGTGCCATTACCCACCCGGGAAGTGGTACCCAACGCAGCTTATATTTTCTGCTGTAATCTCAAGAAAGCACTAAAAGATTCTGCAATAACATTCCTTAATCACATTACAAAATTTTGCGTTACATAAAATGTTTGTACCTTCAGATACTCTACATACAAACATGCACACAAAAGAAAGATCTCTTTATGTGACTTATCAATATAAACAGGCATGTATGTAGAAGTTGGTTTTGTGAGAGGTCCAATGTGTGTCTGTATGTGAAATGTATATTAAATAAAATATATAATTGCTCTAAAATTATGCGAATTATACGTACAACTTCGAATTTGAGGGACGGGTCCGGACACGTTATGTCACACAGGGTAGTTCCAATTTAAAATTTCGGTCTGCCGCCATCTGAGATTTTGAAATTCAAAATATTGAATTTCAGAATCAAACGTTTCGATCTTTGAAACCCTAAGACATAACCGTACGATATTTTAAAACCAAGTATCCAGCAGACGCTATCTTGGATTTTTGAAATGCAAATTTTGAAACCCTTAGATATGAAATTTATAGAAAGTCAGATCATATTTTAAAGTTAATTTGTTTCGACCTGCCTCCGAGATCACTTTTTTTTTTTTTACTTCAGAATAAAACTCAACGATCTTTAAAATGCCTGGATATCATACCGAGCTCGAAATGCAGGAGTGGAACGCGGGGACAAGGTTCTCTCACTTTTGTAAAATTTGGAATTAGCGTTCCCCTACGTTTTTGTTATTCAGTCATATTATTGACTATTAAAATGAGTCCATCGCCGCTACTAGGAGCAAGCGTTCCCTTACCTTTTCTAATCCATTTCGAGCGCAAGATATACACAAAAAAACGCACACAAAATTTTCTGCAGAATTTGCTGTCACTACAAGCTGCATGAACATATCTCGCACTGTTACCGTAACTCATGATCACGCCTAAAGTCTCCACACAAGAAATAAATATTTTCAGAGTTTCTGCTGGTGTCGCTATATGATATTACTTTCCATCTTCTCAAGCGACCTTATGTGAGATAAATATTGAAATTAACACAGTCGCCGTGACCATGACTTCAACACAGATCTCCCAGGTTCCGATCGGGTATGCTAGCTATTACAACATTACGCAACGGACAATTTTCCATGTATATAGAATGCTCTTCACACTTTGGCTAGGAGTAAAAATATTAAAATGAGCAAAGATGCAGAGGTGTTGAACCTCGCGAACTCGACCTCAAACCGTGAGGTCGAGGTCGAAGTCCCGTCGCGAGGTCGAGGTCAAAGTGAGATCGCGAGTTCGAGGTTGAGCGAGGTCGAAGTGAGGTCGCGAGGTTGAGGTTGAGCGAGGTCGAAGTGAGATCGCGAGTTCAAGGTTGAGCGCGGTCGAAGTCGAAGTGAGATCGCGAGTTCGAGGTTGAGCGAGGTCGAAGTGAGATCGCGAGGTTGAGGTTGAACAAGTCGAAGTGAGGTCGCGAGGTCGAGGTTGAGCGAGGTCGAAGTCGAAGTGAGATCGCGAGTTCGAGGTTGAGCGAGGTCGAAGTCGAAGTGAGATCGGGAGGTCAAGGTTGAGCGAGGTCGGGTACAAATGTACACCTATGCAAAGATGTACTAAATGAAAAGGCCCTACCAGTTTTGAAGTTACGAGACTGAAAACTGAGGAAGTAAATCGAGGTCGTTGAGAACTGAAATCTGAATTCAATTTCTTTGTTCCTAGTTTGGTTGACTCGCTAAGTGATCTCTCTTATAATGGAGACAGCTAACGAAACTAATACTAAACACAAAGATATCTTCACCAGAATGATTAGACCTCCAAGATGGCATTATTCGTGTAAGTAATTGCTTTTATTTCTCTCCTTTGGTCAAATCCACTGCACTACCGTTGTAACTAAAAATAGGTACCTTTGCCTTTAATTCTAGGTAATCCATCATCCTGAGTAATCCGTTAATTAAGCAAGTTGTTATTTTTTACATCTCTCAGTGTACCTAGTAACGTCACATTGGTTACCAAAATGTGCGTTAATTCCTTACTTGACTAGGTAAGGAAATAAAACAACAATACATATGAGAATGCCACTCAATTTTTATCCCACACTATTTTTAGTCGTTTGTCGTTTTCTAAATTCACCAATTCCTCCGTTGCCTTCCATAATTTCCGCCGGAAGCCTACATCATCGACTAGAGAACTCATTTCAGCTGGCTGGAAATAAATGAGAAAACATTTTATTAGTGATTCGATTTAGTAAAATAGACCTGAGGAAAGAAACAATGATGAGTTTTACGCCCCAAAGCAACATTACGACGTCCAAAAGCATATTGAAAAAGTTTTACACCCCAGAACGAACAACAATATTCCCAGAGGTTTGCATATAAGTCTCTCCTGGGAAAGGCTATTAAGTTGTGTCGTTCTAATTAGGACCGGATCAATTTTCAACTCGGGTCGCCGGCTCACTAACGTCCGGGTCAGCCCGGGTCACCGGATTAACAAAAGTGGCCAGGTTTCGGCTCTGATAACAAATGAGTCTACCCTGTTTTGATTCAAGATTAAGGAAAAGTTTTGGGGATGCGGCGTTGGACCAACACTTCGTACGACCAACAGCCTCTCAAGCAGCAAGAACCGGCGTACGACCAACACCCCAGGGCAAAATCCTGTGTTGGTCGAACGCCGTGTTGGTTCAACGCCGTGTTGGTCCA
>JAGDQP010012956.1:19193-48991 GCA_022664845.1 Lepisma saccharinum | reverse complement strand
TCCATATTGTGCTGATAAACTGGAATATTGGTTTCTATTTCTTTTTTCAGCGCCTCTAAGAGACAACCAGTTGCGTATACCATTACGTATCACACTACGTAAGTAAAAAAAGCTTTTTAAGAGATTGCAGATAACATGTTACAAGACGCTACCGTATCCCATATGATACATGCAACAGGCTTTTTCTCTAATAATTACGGCTTTGTTATGAGAGAAATTAGCACTATGCCAGTGCATCCCGCTTGGCGATACCAACCTCCCTATTTGGCACACTTCATAACAAAAATGCTTGAACCCGCTAAACACCTTTTTCCAGATGCCTACATGCGATATGAAACATATGTAGACAACACGCTGGTAGAGTGGAACTCGGGACAGGATGACATGCTATCCATCGTCCAATCTTTACAGTCAGGTATGCGCTCTGGCCAGACGATTTGTTGTATTAGTCCGCATGTATATTTCAAATCATGTTTCCACGCACGCACGTGTTCGATATCCACAATATGGGATGCGAAGATTTAACACAATATCCATACAGAAGATGGACGTGCTCATTCATCAAACATCGACAACCTGAACCTGGAGTCTGCGTGCTCCCCGTAATTTCTAGAATGCGTGAATGGTACTACACAGAATTAGTTACAGAATCAGAATCTGCAGAAAGAAGTATTGAAGCATAATACACACCGTCGACTTTTTCCTCCCCTTTCACTATACCTGAACTTCCTTTATAAGGTATTTAGAAAATTTAACGTTAAAATAATAATAATTTCCACATCTTAATTCGAAACCTTCCTTCCTTTATAGTCGAACCTGGCATCAGTCACACGGCGGAGAAAACGCTAAACTTTTATAGCAGCCTTTAAATAAGACCCGTAAGATGAATCATCCATTTTTCCTAAGCATGGAATATGTATGTTCTAGTTCCCCAGATGAATTGCAACTACCAATCAGAATAAATCCAGAAAAACAATTAACAGACAGAAAAGACCCTCTCCCCATTTTGGCTTTTATTACGCATTGGCAACGAAAACTCATCGATTCATGCCTAACGGACATTCCCCTAAAATACATGAACGTATTTTTCCAACAAAGTATAGGTAATTCCTTATAGCAAGCCCTAAAACCATGTATCACCAAAGCAGAACATACTTACAATTCCAAATTTGGCTAATGTGCTTGAAATTCAAAATCAGGCGTATGTTTCGAAAGGCGAAAAGTCAATTTAGACATGAATTTACTGTTGCGTTGACGTTACACCCACCAAATTCACTAATATTCAAAGTCATTTGCGATCCTTTTAAATGGACTGAATTCTCTAGTTTACTTTATGTGTTTTACTTGTAAAAAACCGACATTTGATCCCTTGGAATTGATATCACCTATTCTTTTCAGACAGGCGGAATGCAGTGGCCAGTCGCAAATCTCGTATTTCTGATCATTCAGCTTGTTAGGACCGACGTTCCCAGTCCGAAGGTTGCAATAAATAGCGGCATTATATGGAGGCAAGTAACAGAAAAAATTCCATACGAACGTAGTATACCGCTCATTTACAGGCAAGCTTTGAACCCATTGCCAGATGTAGACCCCACTTTACTTGCTTTAGAAAATGCACACTTAAAAAAGTTCTGTCAATTCAAAAATCATGCAAGCGCACCTGTTTGTCCATTGCTAGAAACCTCAAATCTTTTGCTAAAAGCTTTCAAGATGCATGTGAACTCTAACTTGTTTCGGCTTAACATTACAAATAAAAATAAACAATATAGAGGTTTGACATTTTTAGGAGACATTTTTCATTGGTGCTGTGATATAGTAACTAGGCGACAATTAGCTCCTTACGTTGCCCACCAGAAAGATCTCACATCAATAGTTGACCAGTTGCGAAAGCAATTACATGAGGACCAGCGTCCCTCACTTCTTTTTCTCATAATGTTAAAGGCTATACAGAGTCGATCTCCAAAACCTTTGCTCAGGTACAGCAGGATATGCGCCTGATACACCAAAAACTAAATAAACTAGGAAACGCAAACTGTCCAAAACGCTCAAACAACTTTAATGTTAACACTAATTAAATTAACCATACAGTCTTTACAGGTTACCGAAACACGGGAAATACACAAATCCTGTTTAGAATCGAAATTACCGTTAGCATTAGTATCACCCATGCGACTCCAAGGTGATTTACTTCGCATTCGGTCATGAATTACTTCTTTTGGTTACCGACTAGCAATACCAGCAGAAAATTGTCTACAACATTACCAAATTCAGTCAACAACTTGCCATTTTTCAAATGACGAAGTAATGGTCATAACTAAAATCCCTATAGTGAAAGATGTTGGACCTATCACACTAAAACAATTCACTGTTATTCCATACCATTGGAAAAATCAAACGCGTATTCTCCAACACGAACCCGCTGTAATAGTACAACAAGTTCACAGAATTCGAATCTTACGTAATGAACATCCTCAAACTTGTTTATCGGCCTCAGATAACTTATGCTATGTTCCCTATCTCTCAGAAAATTCAGTATCCTCCCCTGATAGTATTTATGCCCTATATAAAGGAACAACCGTTGAACATTACGGACAATTTAGTAACTATGAGTGCTTCTCTACGACGAGAATGATAATCACTCAAGTGGAATTATTTGACTGTTATTTAATCACTAACCCGCCGTCAACCATCCAGGCAACTTGCAACGCTAAACCAAAGCTCTTCTCAGTAAACCCCGAATTACCCGGATCTTTAGAAATTACGTTACCATGCTCAGGCGAATTACAGCTTGGATCTAACTACAGAATTCCAACACAGTTTCCGTGCCCGTCTGACAGCTCCACAGATTTACAACTGAGAATTTTAATACCTGCAGTATGGAGCAAAATCAAAGGCTTGCGTTCAGACGGACAAAATTTGCAACTACCGGAATTTGTATCTCTAACTCCTGCTTTGAATAAAAATTGGACATTGAACGTAACTAACCTGACTTTACCCCCTCCCCAATAGACGATTCCAATTTTTCCTTATATATATAAAAAATTACTTCCAAAAGATCGTACTTCTCGATTCTATATGTTTAAAATATTTGTCTAACGTTAGTCCTAGCATGGTTAATTTATCGAATTAAAGGATATATTTGGCCAGTGCTCTTAATTGAAGTCCCGGCTACATATGCAGAAAATTTAATACATCATTCAGCGGAAATTCTTGGCTATTCAGTTCTAGCCCTGCTTTTGTTAGTACTCACACTTTGTCTCTGTTATTATGCTTGTTGGAAAGACTCTGGATATTTTTGAGACACCGTATTCAAACCAGTGATGTAGAAACACCACCCCAACCCGCTGTCACTCAACTTACAACTCCACCTGTAGTTTCACGTAAGCACGGTAACCCACCTTCTCCAAATTGCAAATCCCGTCGTAGCTCAACACCTTTATGACTAGCTATTATTTGCATTATGTTCACCAAGCCCACATTTGCACTTGATTTAACTACTATGATATTCCCTGGCCTACAATTGGTTAAGATATCCAAGCCGGTACTCTATACCTCTTCTATTCCGGTAATAACAGAAATAGAGTATGATACTGTTATCTCCAGTGAAATTAACTGGAGGCTAATATCAACTAAAGTTTACCCGAAGCATTTAGTTTTGGACTAGCCGTCTGCTGACTACCCTTTCGTACATGTGACCCGTCCCCACGCAAAACAGTTACTAATGACAAAAATAATTTCGATGCCTTGATTGACGGAATCCATAAATTCAGAAATAAAGAGTGGATTCTGTGGACAGACGCTATCACTTTACGGAGCAAATCAGATTTTTCAAAATTAATAAATATGTGCCAACGACGTACACTTGACCCCATTTTTTGGAATATTACTCGTGTAAACAAAACTTTCGAATTGGTTAAAAATCAATTAAAACCTAATAACCTTACTATTGCCTTGAAACCGAATGATCCAATCTCTTTGTTCATTTATCCGGTAACAGAATGTGTCATTACCGACACAAAAGCATTAGTTGCTCTAAAAATCCCAGTACATACACAAAACACAAGTTATGAATTACTGAAATTACAACCTGTTTTATTCACTCACGTGGATGAAGTTTGCTGTATCTACCCCACCATCAACCATCCTATTTTGAATAACATGCAATAAGAATATCCTGTCGGTACAAACGTTTAGGCCTAAGCCATATGGACATTTTTCACCCGCTGAACTACACTGCAGTGCAAATTCTCTTACAGAAACATTATAAAGTCACTATTGTATGCAGTGATATTGATTTCCCTTTACATAATTTACTGAAGATTGGTGTGCTTGTACTAGAGCTTTCTTGTGGCTGTACTGTGACCGTTAATAACCGCACATATAAGGCTTGTATTACCGACAACATTGAAAAGGGCGCTTCCAAATCTGGCTACCTATTTCTTGGTACACACACCCAATAAAACAAAATTTGCCCATGGAATGTAATAATTGTGTTGTAACAAAACCACCCTTGCACCCCATTGAAACCCTGACCCCTATATGGATGTGGGTATTCATAGCAGTCTCACTTATAATTGGTATAGAAACTGCTGTGTTTACCACCATCACCTACTTGATATTGAAGTATTGGATCCAGCGCTACCTAACAAATGAAGCACAATATATCCCCATTGAGTGGAATCAAAACACACGTGTGCAAACTAGTAGCGCTTAACTGCAACAGCACAATAACAGACCTCACATTGGATTCCTGAAACCTTCACCGCTATGATAACCTGTAAATTTAATTTGATATTGAACGATGTTTCTCCCCATGCATTTCTTTATTAAACAGGAACACAGTGACTTAATGCTCCATGTACCTTGCACTTTTCCCGCACTAACGTTTTTTTTTTAAAAAAACTATACTAATTATAAACAAAAATTGTTTTTCTTTTAGTTTTCTTTTCAGATCCAGACCGAAAGTTTAATGACTGAAGGAGACCAGGCCTACTTTGCCATGGAAAGCAATTGTATATGTGCAATCTAGACTACCCACCTTCCTTTCCTATACAATTCCCCTCCGCAATGCCTTTGTTTGGATAAAACACGGAATCCTTTACAACATCCAAACACATTTTTCCCGTATTCTGCAAATATTTTTTTACCTCATAAATGTTTCCAATAAGATTGACAACGCCCTTACTCCTTGTTCGCGTCATCTACGCACAAACACCTAAACACAGTATACCCAAACCATAGTTACACCTTTCCCCGATTGTCTCTTTTTTTAACCATAGTGACCATTTACACGATTAACATATACTTTTGTTGTCTGTCATTTGAACGTTAACGTTCCGTTCCTATAGTTTTTTATAACGATTTTGTGCTTCATTTACGTAAATTGTTTAATTTTGACATGTAAATTATGTTATTAAAGTACATTAAAGTATTTTGTTAAATGTCAATTTTTCCTTGACATATGTGTCATTTAACCATTAAACGAAAAAGTATATTTTGCTGTTTTCTTGAATTAAGCAGTAGTAACCATTAACCAAAATGTTTTTTTTTGTTCTAAAAATCCAATCGTTTTGTTCTCAAGTGCATTAGCCTGCGTCTCTATGACAGACAAATAACAAATGATTCAAATTCAGCAGTGAATTAAAAATATTAATTGTAGACATTATATTATTATTCTTTCTTTGCTTATTAAAACAATTGTTTATTCATTTTGTATATTAATTATGTTTGTCTATGTCGATTATATTTGTGTGACAAATTTATTTGTATGTTTTCTCATTCTGACAAGTGCACACAATCAAATCAATGTCCACCCAAAAATTTGCTGAGGCAAACAACTCTATTCTTATTTCTTTTTACCTAGTGTGGACCAATGGACTTGATTGTGGATACTTCGATTTTACATGCCATTTGCATTTATGTTATTGTGTTACTGAACATTAGTGTTACCGAATCTTAATATTATATTTCTTTTCATGCATTTCTCTGAATCGCAATGTTACCTACTGCGCCTGCGCCATCACTTGGAGCAACCGTAGGAAGCTGAGCACTTCTACCTTCCTACAACCACAAGCTGTACAGACACCAACTACTGCGATAAGGTCACGTGTGTGTACCCACACTTCACGGATCTCGCTCAACCGGAAGTGTAAAGTCAACGCACTTTCACTTCAGCCAAAGAATGTATCACCGGAAATCCAAGGACTATCCTAACGTTCTATAACGCTATACACATTGTGTCTTGTACTTTACATTTATCAGCTTGTAATCTCTTTTAGCTTTAACTTATGGCGCAGCAGCAGTACATATATATATATATATATATATATATATATCACTTTATTCCATATAATTATGTAAGCCCCCGCAAATTCATTCATATGATGTTTCTTATATGACATATTTTCTCGCATATTTTATAATCTAACTCGAAGATTTTTTTATGTTATAACTCAATATCTGTAGGTATGCAATTCTATATATAGTCTTTTTGTATCTGATAAATCACTTACATGCCACTCAGGCTCATATATATTTTATTCCAACATGATATTATATATATTGAATTTTGTTTAGATCTTATATTTATATTCTCACAGCCCTTCAGGCTCCATGTTATTGTTTGTGTTATACACGCCCTTAAGGCCGCACGTTACTCTGTGTCTTCTGAATGACCTTCAAGTTAGTATTAGTATCATTTTGTGTCTATTTCTTGCTTTTTTTAATTGCTACTTACACATTTGTTCAACCCGCGGTTTAATAACTACACAAAATTTCTTACACCAAATTACACGAGCGCCCTTATTTGTATTGTCTCAAAGCTTTGTATTCTTGGCCCGCACATACACTCCACTTTGTTTACTGCGGATTGAACACGATGACTCTCGTGGTTTCTACAGTCGTGTTGACGCCATTAGAATTTTTTTACCCTTTGCCTCCCCCCACTTCCCCTTCAACTTTTTTCTTCTTTGTGTTTCCTACGGACCTTATATTGGTATACTCTGATCCGCACGGAGCCGAATTATCTCTCCGGCGTGGCGGAGAAGTGTTGCAGTCAAATATAATTACTTGCTAAAATTAATTAGCAATTTTATTTTACTTCAGTTTTTGATTATTGCATTTATTTGCTTAAAAAAGGAACAAATATTTCACTTAATTAATTTCAGATTTACGTTTTTGCTTGAAGACTTGTTTATCTTCGAGTCTATGATAAATCAAGATAAGCGGATGGTTATTCATGGTTGTTCAAGGTAAAACAATTGCTCAGAAACAGGAAATTTGTTGAAACCTCGATGACGTCAATTCTCGCTGAAGGCGAAATTGATAGATAATTGTGGTTACAAACTGCGCTTCTGACAAGATACAAAACCACACATCCGCCTATTATTTCCTGTAAACCACTAATCACTCGGAAGATTAGCAACTTTCCTAAGCAAAAATAATCCGTAATTAACAACAAGTAAACAAAAGATAACATCTAAAACGGAATTAACAGTCGTATCAAAATGTCAAAACAACAAAATTAATACGCAGAAATCAAGTCTCGTTTCTATCCACGTCAATGATTACAGCAAACGAAAGTTCTGGAAAAACAAAGAACATATAATGCACCCACCATTTCCGAGGTGTGGTACTCGCCCTACATATAAATACTCCCACCTCCCGAAAAATAGCTAAGTCGAAGTCGGAGTCGAAGTCTAGCTCTGCTCTTCTCTGTGATCATCGAGACTAGAACACTGTCTTCGTTATTTTCAGGTGAGTGATAAACTCGACTTTATCATTTTCACGAGTCTCTGAACTTGTTTCTCGGACTTAGTTTTTCGCGTACGAATTTCCAATTACACTCTCCCAAACACCCTATTAATGGCGCGCTCATAGTCATGTCATATTACTGGACTTTCTACGAAAGAGGCATCACGAAAGTCATCGATCCTTTATAGTAATTTTGCTAAATGTCAGCTTTCTCTTTTTTTACAAATCCAGCTGATGAATATGTTGCATCACTTATAATTTTGTATGTGTATTTCTTTTCTTTAATTTTAAATAAATTGTATATTAGAAATCTTGCGTTTTTCCGTTAACATGAAAGTGTCCCCACGAATATTCTAGAATAAGATAAAGTCAGGTAAGAGAAAGGATTTGGTTCTTAAATTGCAAGTACGAACTTGATATACTTGGTAGACTGTTAGCGTTAAGTTTTATTTACAGCTCTACGTTAATGCATTTCAACACCAAAGCATCGTCTACCTATTGGATCATTAAGTATAACTCTTAATGAGTCACTGACCTGGGACTCTTGGCAACACTTCTTTAGAGCTGTGGTAACGCCTTGAAGTTATCGTTTACAATTTTCTCGTGAAATTTAGTAAGAACCGGTATGGCAATTACACCGGGGCTTTGCCACAGGTCTGATGAAGTCAGGGTTATCTAAACAACGCTAAGCCGTCCCGTTTGCAGACTTGTCACAGAGTTTTACAAGAAAACTCTGACTAAAGACAAAACAACTGCCAAAATTCGCTGTCGGAAAGAAAGTTGTTTTATTGTACAATAGACTATACAGTTTATAGCTTAATATTACGTGGAACCTCACAATTATTCATAAACAGTTACAACATATGGTATAATAAGTTTACTTGTACAGATTATTGTAATTACAAATATGTTTAATAAAAAAGTACACTGATACAAAATAATGTAGTATAACAGGCAGGATTGAAAATTTGTCAATTCATATAAACAAAATAGTAAAAGATACGATCGTCGAACCACCAGGCTACAGGTGTTGTTGTCAGATATAAACAAGTTGGTACAAAATACGATGGTCTAACCACCAGGCTACAGGTTTTGTTGTCTCATATAAACAACTTGGTACAAAAGAAGGTTGTATAACCACCAGGATACAGAATGTGCTGTCTCATATAACCAAATTACTACCAATTAAATTTATCTAACCATCCGAATACGGTTTTGTCGTTGTATATACAGTGTACACAATTTATATTACACACTACATAGAAGGAATTCTACTGAGTGATACAACACAGGGTTGTCTGCTGTGCAGAATGTATTTTCTCCTGTTTGTCAATTAATAGTAAGAAACGCAACTGTAAGTTAAGCGAACTGTAATAACGTGTAATGAACACCGACATACTTTGCTACAATGATAGCGAGGATATGATAAAAGACAACTCTATATAAGAAATATATGACAAAAATTCTATTTTCCATTTTTACTTCTTTTTGTTTGATTAACCACGAGACCCGTATGCAACAGTCATATAATGGTCCATATCAACTGTACTTAATTTCCGTCGCTTATGCTGTTGTACAACAGCGCGTATCTTTGTGCTTTACATACAATACGGAAGTCTGATTTGCGAACGATATAATTGGGAGTAAAGATTCGTTTGTGTTTATACTTTTGCCTTGCCAAATAATCTAACTTTATTTCCTTCCGTGTTCGCTGATTCAAGGTAATACCTCGAATTTTAATCAGATTTTCCAGAGTATCTGTAGCTATTTCCTTTAGTTCAAAACAATAATGGTTCGGTCCAGCAGCAGCAAATATACGCATTTCGCAACCTGGAGAAAGTCCGGGTTAAGCACCTAGAGGCAGAAAGGGTGATTCGTTACGATGTGTAACGTATATAATGCTATCACTATCACAGTACAGAACAAGAGCTATCCCAATAATACTTAT
Source organism: Lepisma saccharinum (assembly GCA_022664845.1). Classification (NCBI taxonomy): domain Eukaryota; kingdom Metazoa; phylum Arthropoda; class Insecta; order Zygentoma; family Lepismatidae; genus Lepisma; species Lepisma saccharinum. The sequence goes on along the minus strand of JAGDQP010012956.1, from coordinate 39,291 downwards.
AGCCTAATATAGACGCAGTCGCACCCAGGATGAAATAAAGGTGGCAATAATGACGCTGTTGAAGGCATAGGGAGTGTTTTCCTTTTCCAAATCATAATATGTGACAATAAATTTACTGCCTATAAGACTAACATGCTGGATTTCCAAGTGGGAGGAATAGGCAATTTCATTAAAAATCCTGTGTTGTAGTGACAACCTTTGTTTTCGACAGGTCACACCTCTGTCCCACTTCCCAAACAATGAGTTTAAGTATATTTCGGAAATGAATCGAAGCCCCTCATTTTTGTTGATGCTATTCCAACCAAATTCCCTCATGATCACAATAATTTCGAATACACTGTTGCCTATCCACCTCACTGCGACAAGTCTAAGGAAAACGTGAGACCTCTTGTTTAATTTTCAAAAACGTATTTACATAGGGTCGAAGTAAGTCCACTAACATCTCTGTTTCCCAGATTTCATAGGTATGAAGAACAACATAACCTTTTGCTAATGTACCATGAAGCTCTGGTGTGCAGAAAACAGCTTTGATGGCACGTTGTTAATCTGTATGAATACAATCTCCAGTATGTAAGGTCTCCATACATATTCTACAAAGACCAAATAATAGTCTGTTATGAGCATTATATGGTTAAATGGGAGTTGTTAAATTCTTGGGATATATGACATTACAAAATACAAGAAAGTTAACTTGACATGGATCGGGCATGACGGCTCTTTATGTATGGTTACAGGTCCTGCCGTAAGTGGTTTTGCAGCCGTTACCCATAAATACAGGGAAATGTAGTCTAGATAGTATATAGTTTCCGATTCAGAGCGTTCATAAAGAGCCAGGAAGCGTTTCGTAAGCCTGTCTCTAAAGACATCTTTAGGATGAAATAGATCATCAATATTGGAACAATGATCTGAAGAAATGCTTCAATTTCCTGAGAAGATTTCGCTTGTTAGTGCCACTGACATTCCCATATGCATACGACTTCCACTTTGTATGTATCTTGTAAAAACTCCTCCCTTGCCATGGTTTCAGCATATCGATTATTTAGACTACGTCCTTGGATATCTATAGGCTGATCCCGGAGTGGCCTTATTTAATGGTGTTCGTGATATTAACAGCCATAATATGCATACGCTCTACGGGTATTTTTATTGTAGCCATCAATGGGAAATGTTATAATTGTGCTTCACCACCGTGTTTATTGCTTGGCAGCTTAGCATTATGTTTATATTTCATATACAGAAGCCAGAGTTTGGTCTGCTTGCTTTGAATTGTACCGTGATGATATCCCAATGGTGGAATAACCAGGATAGTATCTTCCTTCAGATAACATGAACAATAATAAAGCATCGCCCCGGCAACTATGGTGAAAGTATGCAAAAACATTTAAGCCCGCCTGTTTTACTTTCAATGGGATTAGAAAACAGTATAGGTGCCAAAGTTACGATATTTACATCATTTTGACAATATTGTAACAGTTCACGCTGGAAATCCAATGTCTTTTTACTTTTGACACATTCCTTGTGCCATATAGTAATGACATCTACGTCCATATCAGATTTTCTCCCTATATCGTAATAGTCCAATTTAGGATATAACCCAATGTACCTTTGATTGTTTTTCAGTATTGAAAAAGTGTGGAAAGATTCATCTAGGCCTAGTTTTTGGTAGGTCAGCTAATCGAACGCCCATAAACAGGAACGTGTCCGTAATATAATATAATATATCGTTAGTTGGATGGTCTCGTGTGCCCGGCTTATTGATTCCGGTACTATTAGTTGTTGTTGTAATATTTCATTTCCAACAAATAGATTGTCGAATCCTTGAGCATTATGTGCCAGAACAACCACTTTGGTAAACTTGGGACCTTGTTCTAACACATTGGTAATAAATGGTTTCATGGTATAAAATACAAAGTCTGGATTACCGTCTCCATTACCACAAACTTTGGATCGATATGTCTCATCATGAAAATCTTTACATTGATAGCAACGGTGCGTCACACAAATTGAATTAAGCAGTAATTCATTCTCCCCCTTGTCATTTTCATCTAATCGCATAGTCTCGATATCGAAAACAATGGATGAAAAATGTTCCACACTTTTACGATGCTCTCGTTTGACGTAGTAGACATGTGCTACATGCACATATTCGGCACACCTTTTACAGAAATGTTCACCACATGCATCTAACCACAAACCGGTTTTCTATTACGCCAATCGAGTTTTACACCACACTGAACACACAGCTGAACAGAATCACATAACTAACGATTTACGTTTCGCCTTTGTTTCATGTCTGTCAAAACAAGCTTGATTGTCAAAAGTATGGTTACACTTGACAGTGTTGTTTTTTTGCATCATTAGTTTCTATATCAGGATGATAGGTCTCGCATTCTCTGCAAATATACTGACATGTATGATACCGCCGTTCGGTGTACGGATTGAGACAATAAACGCAATAACCTCTAGCTCCTAAAAACGACGCAATACCATCTATGAAATCGTAATGGTTATTCTGAAAACGAATAATGGTTTTTCTTCCTTGACGTTGGACCAAGATATATTTTCCCGTACAGCCGTGTTTTGGAGACGCGCCCATAAACAATAATTTGTTATTTATCCCCAAAGTACCTTTGGAACATAACTGCGTCATCTAAGCTGCTACCATTGCTACTACGTAAATCTCCCCCTGCGTAATAACACTGTTCCAAGGAATCAACATGCCAGACTTCAGGATGGGCTTTCATATGTGCGGTTTTATAATTTTTGTCCGCCATAATTCGTCCCATTACCAGTGCTAGAGCAAGACAATTTGGGAGTTGCTTTACAGGAATAATGTGGTTTTGCAAATAGTCCGCAAAGAACTAATAATTATCATTACTACGCCGCCCCTGTCCTCGACAGGGATCTCTAATATCAACCCTAATGGTTGTCACTTAATAAGAATTTCTTGTTGGCGTTTAGTACATTTTCGATTTTACGTAACATACTTTTAGCAGAAAGATCTCTTCGTTATTGGAATGGTTTGTCTACTGGCTTTCCTACGGAGCACTTCGAACTCTTAATAATAAATCACAATTTGGATGCTGGGTCGACATCACTAAATAAATTGTCCATGGCAAACTGAAACATACTGGTTACAAAGTCCTCGGGATGACGAATAGCATTTACAACTGGCTTGATACTTATTTTGCGACCCTGTAATGGAAAATTAGGATATGGTTTTTTTCCTTTTATATAATTTTGAATTGAGGTCCACCACCTGCACCGTACATCATACACACATCATGATTCTATATCCACCGTTTCACCTCAATTCCCGTATCAACATCCGGAGCAAAGTCACACACATGATTAATGATACTATCAGTATCCATGTCACTATACACCACATCATTACTGTCCTGTTCTTTGCTAACACCACTACTACTCGAAAATGTTTCGAAACCAAAGAATTCGATAGCGTCCTGTGGAATGAAACCGTCATATTCCGGTAATAACTCACGATAATAACTCCATGCCTGTTCTTTACTTTCCACACTTCCGAAAAATCCGTATTACCCCAAACCAAAATTATCCTGAGGTGTTGCACAACTTTGTAAAACACTTTCCTCGTCGTTCCAAAAGTAGTATATGAGATGATGTAATAACATATCCGCATCAGTTCCTTCGGCCTGAATCCTAACATCTTGTAGAAACACAGAGACCGACAACACTCAAGAAATGCTTCTGGATCGTCGCACCCTAGCAGTTCTTGCGTAGCAAGGAAAATATCTATGGTATTTTCCATAACTTGAGATTCACACGATCGTTGAAACAATGATAAATTCGACGTAAAGTGTTGTGTTTATACAAAAGCAACACGCAGATCGTTCTATTTCAGGGCGTACGTACGAACAGAACTACTATAGCAATGGTAGCAGGATATATCACAAGAGCACGGACGCGAAAGAAATTTATTATATAAAACTTTCCTTTGGAGGTAACCTGCACAGAGGTGTCCTCTAACGTGGATTTGAAGAGCCAAGTTTTCGATGACTAACACTGGAAGCACACAAAATCTTAGTACAATCCAGAGTTGCAATATCATAATGAGAACATACCGGACACCTGGCACTACAGCCTTTGATAACAAGTTTCTACCACAACGGAATTAAGCATGTATCCTCAAATCAGTTATTACATGTCTAAAACAACGAACACAGACAATGATGTAAGAAAGACTAATTACATACAGTGCAAAACTGTTAAGTTATCTACAGGTATATTGTAGGATAAATTTACATTCTCACATTCATTCTACAATAATTGTTAACAACCCAGGACAAACAGTATTTTACAAAAAAATTCCTAACATGTTACAAACAAACGCTCTGCAACACAACTAGGTTCACCTTAGAATATTATTCTGTCAACAAGATAACATTCAATCTTGAAATGTAACAACAAAAACAAATTGTATATAAGACGATAAAGAAATCTGTACGTTAGAATGTAAAAGCAATCAACAATGGAATTAGAAACCACATTTACGAACAAAGATCTGTATGCAATAGGGAAACACTGTTTTTTGTCTTTTAACATAGGCTTGAACGAAGGAACGGCTGGCTGAGCATAGGTAGATTCTCTGAAACACTGAACCCACATCCCACTATTCTACTAGTAGGAAACATGTAGTCATTATTAATACCGAGTTGGCAAATTATTTATCAAGTAAACCATGCATGTTTATATTGAGTTCGCAACTTTTTTTGATGAAATAATAACTATTTGATGAAGGAGGAGAGTTCACCAGAAAGAGAACCTTTCTTTCCAGATTATTAAACTTGTAAAAGAAAACACTAATTTTACATTATTAAACTAAAATCTTATAAAGAAACATTGAATTTTTATTTTCAAACAACGATTAAATATTTAGAAAGTATGATTTTGTAATTTTATTTAACCCACAAAAAAACTTATAACAGGAAAAAACCTAATTTTACATTATTAAACTATAATCTTCTAAAACACTGATTTTAGAATATGAAACTATGCTTTAGTAGTGTTATTTAACTGAGAGAGAGAAGTTATAAAAGAAACATTGATTTTGCATTATCAAACTATAATGTAAAAGAAAACACCGACTTTGTAAAATGAAACGTTCATCATTTAAAAGAAGAGTGATTTTCCATTTTCAAGGTATGATTATGTGTTTTGAAACTATGCTTTTATAATTATATTTAATTCAGAAAGAGAAACTTCGTTTAAGATTATTAAGCTTGTAAAAGGAAACAGTGATTTTATATTATCAAAATATGATCTTATAGAAGAATACACTACTTTTTGCATTTTGAAACTATCCTTTTGTAATTATATTTAACACAGAAACAGAACTTATAAAAGGAAACATTGATTTTAATTATCAAATTATAATCTTATTAAAGAAAACACTGATAATATAAAATGAAACATTGTTCCTCAAAAATAAAATAATGATTTTACACTTATAAAGTGAAATTTTAGATTCTCTAATTATGCTCTTTTAATTTTATTTTAACGAAAAAAGAGAAACTTTCTTTCGAGATTATTAAACTTGTAAAAGAAAACACTGATATTACATTATGAAATTAATATCTTATAAAAGAAAACAAACACTGAATTCACATGTTTAAACAATGATTACATATTTTGAAACTATACTTCTGTAATCTTATTTAACTCGGAAAGAGAAATTTTCTTTCGATATTATTATAATTATAAAAGGAGTCAGTGATTTTACATTATCAATCTATGACCTAATAAAAGAATACATTGATTTTACATTTTCAAACTATTCTTCAGTAATGTTATTTAATTCAGAAAGTGAAACTTTATTTCGAGAATATTAAACTTATAAAAGCAATCACCAATTTTACATTATCAAACTGTAATCTTATTAAAGAAAAACAGTGGTTTTAGAAAATGAAATAGTGACCTTATAAAGTAAAAACTGCTTCTAAATTATGAAACTACAATCTTATTATAGTAAACAATGATTTAATAAAATGAAACACTGATTTCATATAATAAAACAATCATTTTATAAAATGAAAGTATAATTTTTAAAAAATTAGTAAACTTTCACTTCATTAGTAAAATAATCTAACACTTATTTAAAGAAATTAGGACTTCTTAATTGAACTTCATTTCTTTCACTTCATTGACAGTCTGCCCAGTTGTGTTCTAAATATGATAGAAAAAGTTTTCTAATTCTTTCTTTCTTTAAAGTTTAGTTCACTGAATGGTACCTCTTAATAGAATTAACAAGCCTTTGTTTGAAGATTAAGATGTCACACATTAAAGGTAATTTTTCCTGTAGCGCTTCATCGTTTTCAGTTTTAGAAGATGAATGGGGTTCGCATTATGATTATGCAGGAGAAAGTGAATATCTTTTAATGGGTAATGAAAGTAAATCTGAACTAAGTGAAAATGTAGAGATTCTTCAGAAGAGAGAAAAGTTTTGTCCATGTGTGAATAATGAAATTTATGAACAGTGCTTTATTGAATCTATTCAAAATTGAGAATGTAAGAAAAATCCCATTGCTGTGTCCTCTCTGTTTCCATAATATTCGTAATGAACACTATCATAAATGTAATAACCGAATCATAAACAATAATACAATGTGAGGATTCATACTTGGCAAGCGATAATGCAACCTATTAACTTTTTCAAATTTAAGAGTTATCTAATGCTGAAGATTTTAATAATATTGAACGATTTAAATATTTCTTATGTATATTATTTTTACATAAGGGGCTGTTCACATATTACGTAACACTATTTTTGAACAATTTTTACCCCCTCCCCCGCCTTGTGACATTCGTAACGCAATACCGAACCCCTCCCCCCTTTGTTACGTAACGCATTTTGATTTTTGTTTCTTCACCAATTTTATTTATTTTGGGAGTTATTACAATAAACAACTAATTTTAATGGCAGAACTTTTTATTACAAATTGCTTGTATTCTGAATAAATTGTATAATGTTTTTCGCCAACAAATCAAATTATTGGAAAATGGTAGTACCGTAATAATATTTTAACCTCATAAAATTGCTTAATTAACCAGTCTTTCTTCAAAATTACATATTGTCGTTTTCCCAAGGAGATCGCACCCATTTTTAGGTCACCGATCATAGGCAAGAAAACTTAAGAAAGTAGTTTTCTTCTTAGTAGCTGCTTTCAATTCTGCTTCTATTCTTGCCGACACCATTCCCTTGAGTTTTTTGTCACTTTTGGCTTTAGTTTTAAAATTATGCCACACTTTATTCACTAAGATTTGTACTTTTTGTGCAGTTTTATTTGAGAGATATTTTAAAATTTTAAATAATACAGCTCAGATTTGCTGGACGTTATAGCGCTAGTTCAAGTATGACTTACACAATAAGACAGTTTTAAAGCGGATCTATACTTTAATATATCTAAATAGTACTTAATAGGACATAGTTCTTTGATTTAAAACATCACAATCAAGGAATGAAATGGACTACTGGTGTCTACGCCGTAAATGCTATTACTGTCCAATCGTTTTGTGTTTAATTGTTGCAAGTAACACTGTGCAACATATTTTAAACTTTTAGTGCCTTCCTAAGAAATTTGATGCAAGTATCATAGTATCAATGTGACTGATCACTGCAGTGAAATCCGTTTCTTTCTATGAAGCTTAGATTTTGGAGAATAGGCAAACCAATAATGTGACATACAAGTGGCAGAAATGTACTAATAATGTTGTACAAATATAAGAATGACTTGTATGTGTATGTGGTTAACGCCAAATCGTGTGTAGAGCGATTGGCGTTGAGGTAAGTGTGCCCGTCAACCAATCTCTAAGATTATCAGCACATGACTTACAGCACAACTGTGAGGCCCACGTTTTGTCTCTTCCAACCTTACAAGAAAACCGTCAATAAGATCATAAATAAACCTACCTGAACAATTCGCTAGGAAAATAAAGATCATAATGAAAGGCCATACACGAAAAATGACTGTGCCTTTCAACTGAAAGGTCCCGAAATAGGAACTGGATATTTTTACGCTAATATTGAGTGCGAAGTACATAAAAAGTGTATCTTTTATGATGCATTTCTAAAAGTCACTTCTGGTTCATTTCCGGCATGGGAAAACACATTGGCGAGTTGTAGCATCTCCTCTGACAGCACAGAACTCCATCTCTACGCTACAGTGGTACAAACTCCACGTAGGGAAGTGCCCCAATATGTTTGAAATTGCGCCCTTTTTCTAATAGGGGCACGTTTTTTTCTTTAAAATTGAAGGCTGGTACAGGTAAACAATTGTATTTTCGAATAAAGCAGACGAAAGTTTAAGGAACAGCTACTAGCTCTCATGATTAGAAAATCTGTGTTGCATAGTAAAATCTGAATAATAAACCAGATCTCTCTCTCTCTCTCTATCTATATATCTATCTCTCCCTCTCACACACACACATCTTTTCCTTGTGTGGAAACGTTCAGCACTAAACATAAATGCAACCACAGGGTCCTTGACCTTTCCTATGAGGGTGGCATGGCTTCAAAGAAATGTCGGTTTCTGTATTATCATTGGACTTCAGTTTACCCCTTTTCAAATTCTTCTTGTCCTAAATCACTGTCAGAATGCAAATAACCTCGATTTCTCCAGGAAAATTCAAATCCAAAGAACAAAGTTAAATCATTTAGTATGAGATGAATATCCGACGAATTCGGTTTTTAATATCTTATTTTGCTCTGCAAATTGTGGATCGTTCCGTCGCGGAAAATATTATTTCACGAAAAAAAGTTTCTTGTATTTCACCTGCGAGGCTCTTTAGAACAATAGAATGGGTAATGATTCATATCAAATGTTTTGAATCATATTATCAGAAATAGCGATATGAGTGGGAATGCGAGAATATTTTTAAGCGGTGGTTACGATCGCTAACAACTAACTCCAGAAAGCTTCGTGTGTCGTATGCAATGCGGTGGTAGTCGCAAAGCAGATAATGATAATTATGATAAAATGAGCGGTAACACCGCAAAACGAAGTTTTATTGTATTGTAATACCCGCAGGGTTTGTCATGCTGGTAGTAGCATCGTCCAATCCTTTCTGCACGATTCATGATTTATAGGGTATATGTACGCAATTTACCACAACAATAGAAATATTTATTTATAAAAAAGAAAAGAACTCAATAAAATTATTTGTTTAAAAGATTACATATAAACGTCAGAGCAAAAATAAAAATCAAAGCAAAAAAGGGGTTACGTAACGAAGGTGCAAACCCCGTCCTCCCCACTTGTCACACTTCATAACGCAAGGCCCAACCCCTCCCTCCCCCTTGCCGTGTTATATAATATATGGGCGACCCCTAAGGAAGAAGTAGTGACAAACATTATAATTGGAAAATAGAATAAAGTAGAAGCTAATACTAATTGAAAATTGAAAAGAATTATATCTTCTAAATAACTTAGAATAAAAACTTTTACAAATATTTCTACTTTTTCATTTTTACGCTAAGGATAAATCATGATATCTCCGAAATATTATTAATATAGATCTTTCTAGAACATTCTTTAAGTCACTCACATCTTTCGATGCTATTTAACCTCCTTTACAATACAACGGATACTTATTTATTCTTGTTTCTCACATCTGATCTGTAATCTTCTTAACAAAATAAGATATATACTCAAGAAAAAAGTTATTAATATATGAAAGATAATTGTTTATTTTACTATAAGTAGTAGTAAATGTGTATGAATTTACATGTTGCTATTATTTGTCATCATTATATTACATTCCTATAAATAGAGAAAACACTCATATTTTTTCATAACGGGAAGAATGTAAGCCATAGTGTTATTACGGTCCATACAGTTCATTTTATTTTTTTTCATAAGTGCTTTACGCATGTGGTAGAATCTTCAAAAATCTTCAATTATTGTATGTTAATTATTATTTAAATCTTAATATATATTCTATCCTTTTATTTTTACATCTACATTCGCATTGTTTTTATTGTATTACGGGTAAAAGAATATCAGAAACCTATTAATTTAATATCAATGTGTTATTTCGATCATGGCTTGTATTCAATCCATTTTAAGCTGAGATAATATAAATGAGCTGATGAGAATGCCTCGTTGAAGCCAAGTCAGACCCGCTAGCGATAATACTAAGTATTTTTATTAGGAAACATTACTCCATATACTCTGTCTCTCTCTGACTCAAAGACCAGGTGCTGTAATAGAATAAAGAAGTATCACGACATACGCCTCACACTGAAACACTAGAAGATACCAAGGTTAAATATGATACAGCAAGACACATGCTGAACACTTGCGCAAAGCTTGTACAGGTAATGCCACTCTTTGTTACTAGAAGACAATATAGGGAGTAACGCATGTTCCCGAGCAAGAACATCTGAAATGGACCTATTGGATTTCAAGGTCTATTGGATTTCAAGGTCTATAAATGTCAAAAATTTATTTAAATTAATATTTTGTACTAACATCTGCATCCTGAATATTACGAAACTACATCGGCTCTTAACACCTGGTACGAAAATAATACAACAATAATTCGATATTCGTTCTACGTTTCTGTTCTCTATTTTACATCCTTGAATTAATCATCCATAGCAACGAACATTACGCTATAATTCGTTTTCCCCGGAAAAGAGTGATGCAACCAACTTGAACTAAATTTGTGTATAAAAGCCCAATAATTCTCCGATCAATCAAGCAGTCGGAGCACAGACAGATACTACTGCTCATCGAGTAATAGTCCATCATTAGGGTTCGTCTACAACACCTTCGAAAGCCGTTATTTTGTGACTGACTGTGTTGTAGTGAAAGTTCAGTGTTAGTTCCAGACTTAAATTATCTTCTTTGAAATTAACCTTCCACTCCATAGTAGGTTTACACAGTTTCAAACCTACAGTTTATTCGAAAGTGACAGACATTTACCATTCAAACAGCTGCGAGTGTTCAGAGAGTTTAGCAACAACAACGAACATTGACAAGAACATTTTTTCTCAAACATAGAACTATCTTCGGTCAATGTGACCGCAACGCTATCAACGTTTACGAGTGGAAGCGGCACCATCATCATCTTCGAAAATTGGTTGAGTGAGAGTGAATGACTAGTGAATGGTGAGTGAATGACGAAAATCATCATCATCATCTTATCTTATGTGTTATTTCTATATGTTGACTGTGTCACTGGAATATGTCTTATTATATTAAAATATCGAGTAAGTTGTAATACCTTCTTCATGAACATTACCCCTTTCTTATTTATTTAAATACATGAACAGTTTTAGCGGTGACGGCTATTCGGGAATGCGTGCGCGCCTTTTCCGTTTACGCTCGCGCCACATACCTTGTTACGATACCGGTAACACGCCACGTAAATAAGCTAGGGGCTACCCGAAAACACTAGCCGGAACGCGTGCACAGCGGCGGATGTGCTGCAACGCCAGCAACAAAGTGCATGTAGGGGTGCTGCCAGGTGTAGGAGACATCATGTTTCCTTTGTTTCACACCTTTGGTGCTCGTTCGAATTTTGTTTTCTCTTCTTTCTCTTGTATGAATAATTATTGAAGAGAAGTAGGTTAAGTATGAAAAACTTTGTATATCCTCAATAAGTTTTCTCTCACATCCTTCGATGTTCGTGCAATCTTAATTATGAAAGGTGTGAAATAAAGAAAAATCTTTAGCGCCTTAGGCAAGCAAACATACTTTACATTATTACTTAAATTAATCTTTTATTTTCAGAAATTGAATTTTTCTTTTCCCTGCGCTCACTTTTCCAATGTTAATTCCACAGTAAAGTACTCTGTATTTGCCGTTATATTCATATTTCCTTTTACTAGTACATTCTCCATGGATGCGTTTTAATTATTGATATTCGAGAATCATTATCATGTTCCCTCTCAAGCCTGAAAAATGTGAGAGGCATAAACATAAGAATAAAGATCCACTATACTGTAAAAGAGGTCAACGAACATTTAAAGATGTGAAAGAAAAACAGAATGTTCTAGAAACCTCTTTATAAGCAATGGTCGAGAAGTTTCTATAAGTGCAAAGGTCAACGTACTTTCTAAGAATGTTCTAGAATCTTAAATAAATAAAGCTCAAGAAAGATTTATTTCCGCCCCGAGCATGAAAAGGCGGGAAATAAATATAAAAAGGTCAGCATACTTTCTGAGAATGTTCAACAAATTTCTATATCAATAATATTACAAAAGACTGTGTTCAGTCCCGAGCATGAAAATGCAAGGAAACAAAACTGAAGGAAGTTCTAGGATAACCATTAATTTACATCCAGGTCAACGTACTTTCCAACGAGCATCCAAAGATGTGAAAGAAAACAAATAGGTTTTGCAGAAAAAATAAATAAAGATCCGTTATACGATCGACCTACTTTTAAAGAACACAGCTCTGCGAATGCGCAGATCGTGACCCCGAGGATGAAAATGCGAAAGGAAAATAGCTCTACAAGAGAACTTTTCCACCACAGTCACAAGGAAGCTGCACTCCGTGGCCCTCCTATAAATAAATCTAATATACTTAATAAAATTCTTATCGCTCGGTTCAAGGGCGGCGACCACTGGTATTTTTTAATTAATATAATATTAACTTTAGGATACCTCCGGAAAGAAAAATCTAGAATAAGCTTCCATTCAGTATATCATATATCTGAACATCTAAAGAAGTGTGAGGAAAAACAAACTTCGGTTGCGTTAGCATAGAAAGATCAAGACTTGAAAACTTAGGCAGATGAACATGGAAAGATCTACAATGAACTGTTATTACATATGTCACCATTTAAAGAGTTTCCACAAAGATGAAAATATGTGAGAAAGACATTTTTTTTGTTTCCCACCTTTGGTGCTCAGGGGAATTAATAGACGTATAATAAAGTTAGGTTACGTCAGCATAGAAAAATCTGGCATGACACACGTTATCACCTAAAGAGGTTTGACGAGTATCAAAAAGGGTGAGAGAGGTTATGTCAGCATGAAAAGATCATATGTAAAAATTTAGGATACATTAGCATGCAAAGATTTGGAATGACTTTAATAAAGGTAGAAAGAGCCGATATCAAAAAATAAAAAATCGATGTCGATATGAATGCTTGGCCGCCATAAGTCAGTTATCCCTGTAAAAAAAATAAGTATTAGATAACGTATTCCTACGAACATGATGTGATTGTTCTAGCATTTCTAATAAAGATGGAAACAGGAAAATATGAAACAGCATTTTAATGCAATTCTTATGTTCTATGGATTGAATTTAAGAAGCCATTGCTTTTCAATTTTACATTTATTTCCATTTTAGGTAACAACATTTAGTAATCGTAAAGTCTAATATAAACTAAATAAATTAACATACGTGTTTCTTAAAATCTATGGTTTACAAGTTTTAACTGAGAGATTTTTCATATCTTCAGCAGGACCCCTCGCAGCCTTCATATACTCGCAGCCGGCCATGCTAAGTGTTATTTTCATGGAATTCCACGCTTAAGGAACATAAAACTCAGCATGAAACTTCCATGATGAACTCTCTTACATTATGGTATTTCGCTGTGCTCAGAATATTATGATCCCTCAAATACTTTCATAAGTCATACCTCAAATATCTTTAATTTAAATCTTGTTCAATTGCATAAAGTGCTTTTTCTGTCTGACAATTTATTTAACTCAATAAGACGCTGGACTTCCAAGTCAGCAAGTCATGTTCAAATCTCACTGCTAGTTTTTCTCTCAGTACGGAAATCAAAACCGTGCGTTTTGTTCAATTAACACATAAAAAGTGCTAGTCATACTGAGAAACCGCATTGTGTTTAATTAATATAGTTATTTTTACAGTGTAATTCTGCTTTAAGTTTCTTAACAACTGTAATAAGTGACACACGAAATGTATTACGTCTAGTTAATTCATTTGATATTTCTTCATCAGGGCATCTTATTATTATTTTACCTTTCCCTAGTTTTCATATACATCAAAATTTTCCCTAACACGAGAGAAAAAACAGAATCACTGATTAAAACACTTCGCACCCGCTAATTAAGTCCAGTCCAGGCTTTTATAAACATTTCTTAGTTTTCTCCACTCAAGAGAAGACAACATTCCAGAAAACAATGTTCAGTAAATTAATATCCATCCATAGACTAATAAAATTCCAGCTTAGCAGGTGAAACTAAAAATCTATCTTGTTTATCTTTATTTATTCTTTAGGCAACGTAGTGATCAAGTGCTAATTTTCATTCGCAGTCGATTTTCTAAAGCCTTAAATTAACCTATATTCTGACAAAATTGCAGTATACCAGGCGTAATTATAGGCTATCCTGTGCGCTCATAGCCTGAAAACTTGAGAATTAACCGAATGCAATTGAAATCTAACTTTGGAAATATTAAGTTATTTCTAATACCTACAAGTTTCCATGAGCAATTATTATCAAACTTATGGAGCCGGCAAGTGTGCATCTAACGATTGAAAGAACGGCCATAATGTGAACACGTTTTTTTACAGTGTAAGGTGGGCGATGACGAGTATCGGCGTAGATCTATACATGAATTGTCAATTATAATATAAGTTGTAAAGCCAATAACATTATTTTTTCAATAGGAATCATGCTTCGACAGAAAATAGAAATTATGAAACCTTCTAGTAGTCCACAGTAAAAAATTTCAAATAAAATGTAACTTCCATAGCATTATTTTTCAATTGAAATCAAGCTTGCAACAGAAATTGGAAGTTTTAGAGCCACCACGGCAGAAATTATTAATGAAAATGTAACTTTCCATAGCATTATTTTCAATTCAAGTCAAGCTTGTATTAGACCAGAACGTTAATTATAAATCATAATGACACGTGTGAAGTCTCCATAGACAATCTTCCAGTAAGCTTGCGGCAAGTCTGTAGCAAGTTGTAGCAAGTCTGTAGTTAACCTGATCCCCAGATTAGCTTACAGTTAAGTGTATAGTAAATTTACATTTAACTAAGCGGTGGAGGCTGTGAAATTGCGTGTGGACGAATTCTGAGTGATAGTCGCGCAGTTCTGAGTGGTAGTCGATAATCGCGCCCAAATTGCGAGCGTGCACAAGGGCGACCATGGCCGGGTTCGATGAGGCACAAGCGGGGCACGATCTGTGTTTATGTATAATAATAATAATAGTCCTGATTTTATTTAGTGGAATATAAATTTTAAATTACGATATATACAAAGTACTAAGATTCTGATAAATATTCATCATCATCATCTTCCGTTATATCATCACCACCATCCTCTTAAAAGAAACACTGATGGGAACCTCCACGTTATCAAGTCAGAATGCCCCTAAAAGAAAATCATATAAAGTAATATTCTTTATTTTATAAAGGAACATCCAACACTGCAATTTCACTGGACCTTCCAATGCATGTTGTGGCTGACAGCTTCCGGTCACTTTAAACTTCCGCTTCGCACATGTGGCATTTACTTTCAGCAGGGCTATCTAATTTACTTTGTGGGTATTATAAGTTTAATATGACTGTGCAACAGACTATATCTTATAGTTTTAGAATTTAAAATAAGGAATTATCAGTAAAACTAATAAAAGTAAAATCTCTATTTTAAAGGAAGTTCATTTTCATTAATCATAAAATGGTTGCAACTTTACAGTAAATGGTACACAGTAGAGACATCTAGTGTACACCTTGCTCACTTGGATGACAAGGAAAGATCAAGAAGGAATTTGCTAAATATTATTTTTAATGTTCGGCTTCATCGTATCAATATAAAACATGCTTTTCGCTCAATGGCAAATAAAAAGTAAACAAGAAATAATGTCACAGTGAAAAGCACGTCGTTAACAGGCGGGGTCCAGAGCGTGCCAGTTTTTCTTTAAAAGTGAGCGAGGAAGGAAGGAAGCAACTCCGTCTCTGTAAACGACATACACTAGACGGAAAATTATTTCAGGTACAATAATACGTTTTCAAATTATGGTTTAATAAATAAATCTTATACATAACCCATCCCTAATATATGAGTAGCCCAGTTACAAATACGGCCAGGTCCATTTTTTTCACAAAATGAGTTAGACATTATTTCAGTCAAGTGGTGTGATCCTCTTTGCAATACTAGCAATACTACCCTTGATCTCATTCGTTATAAAAACGGTCAGAGACGTGCTAAAAATGCATTTGAAGGGTACACGGAAAGAACGATCAAAGTCCATTTTTTTAGACTTGTGAGAAAAAACGAATTTTGAAGCGTAAACACTTGAATTTGAAATAATTTTTTGCTCAAGGCATGTCTTCGACCTCAAGCAAAGATACCCAAAGCAAAAATATCTTTAAATTCAAGTGTTTACACTTAAAATGCGTTTTTCGCACAACTTTCCAAAATGGACCTTGATCGTTCTTCTTTTCATTTAAATACGTGAATTCTTTGAATAAACGGCCAGCTCCACAAGCGCTTAGTTTCAAACACGGTCAGGTTCAGTGTAGCCAGTCACAGCACAGTATTCAGACAATCACGCTGAATCACAAGAAAACGAAGAAGAGGATCTGTGTGAATGTGCAACTAACATTGTCGATGAGTAAGATGAAATTCTGGAAACTTTCAATTAACGATTTTTCTAAAGAAAGTACAAAATGTGTTAAAATTTTAACACAGAGAGCTTGTAATTAAAATGTATTTTATTAAGTGGATTATCTTTTTAAAAACCAACCTTAAGGAATCACTTTCATAGTTTCACATCTGCAGTTTTTGTTTAAGACGGCCACGTCCATACCTTGGTTACAAACCCGGCAAGGTCCAAGTTTGTTTTGTAAATAACTAATAATCTTTTAATATAATGTATCACATCTGTTAGACATTTAGTTTTAATTACATATTGGTATCCAAATAAAAATAACAACATTAGTGCTATTTATCTATAATAAACGGTTTTTGCACGCTCCTGGAAAATTTTGTAGTGTTTGTAATTAAGCTACTCATATATCAAAACTATTTCAAGTATCTTTTAATAGAGATATTATCAATCGGGCTCTTCATAATATATTTCACATTCAAGTATAGGGGTACTTTATATTTTGTTTCAGAAATCGAAATTTAATTATATTTTCTTATCAAACTTAGTTTATAGCCTGCAAAAGCAAACGAGAAGCGTATTTCACCTTTAAGTAAAGAGGGCACTCATGTAAAGGGGCCCAGTGCCAAAGATAGAGGTGACGCAGGACTCACTACAAAAAGAGTGCCGGGGCACAAAACATTTTCAGTAATCCCAAATTTAATTTTATATTGATATGAAATTACCTGAGAATTCATGCACAAAACATCTAAATCAATCTTTTCCATGGAGGGCTCACTACAAAACAGTGGAGAACTCAGGGGGAGATTTATTTATTCTTACATAAATAACAATTTAATTGTCTTAATGTAAAACAGTTTATCTTTAATGTCCTTCTGGCGGGATGAAAATTGTTTTTGTGGTAAATCTTGAACTCTAGTACCGAGTTGGTTCATTAGTCGGTACTCGCAAAACACCACTTATCTCCAATTCCGCCAGATTCGAGATATAGTTAATATCGTTATAGTTATATAGTTAATATAGTTATATCCCCTCTTAAGGGGGATAAGAGCGTGCTCACAACGATAAAGTTATGTGATGGAATTATGTACTAGATAATATGTATATATAAATATTCCAGGAATGGGTTAGCATTTGAATCGCAAAGGAAACGCAGAGAATTTACTGTGTAAGGAAACTAATTTAATAACTGATTTTTAATACAAAGGTTAAACACCGGGGCACGAACGCAAGCTACTGATTTAACTAAATTTCCACTGAATTACGCATCACCAAGAAGCTACTAAATACACAGTCTAAAAGCATGCAACTTATTGGTTCCAACTCAGTTACTTAAGCTGTTAGAAGGGCAGACCCAGAGAGCAGAACGTAGAATAGATGATGTGAAGTGAACCATGAAGTTCTCGAAGATAATGTTGACCAGAGCAAGACGAAGTCGCTCCAAGTTCTAGATAGGACGAACGTCGCCAGAACTAAGTTAGGTCATCTGCACCAAGTCGAGTATCATCAACAGATTATCTCAGACAGGAGTTGAAGCCGAGGAGCTAGGGAACCATCTGGAGGTGTCAAGTGGCCTGTTTATACACACAACCCGGTCTCGTTGGTATTGATGTTCAGCCAATCACAACTTGTTGTCACCTCCCATCGATGCGGGGTCTGTCTCCTGAGCACCAATCAAGACTCGGCTGAAACTTGATCTTGCTGTGCTTTGGTTGAACTTTAAACTGCTACGTGATGTCGACCTCTGCCTTTCTTATCCAAGATGATCTTTACACAGATGCGTTGTCTTGTACTTTGCCCGGAAAATGTTCAAATAACTAACATTCCGCACTCTCAATGAAACCTGTTATTTGTCTTCATATTTGTATGTCTGGATTACAGAATACAATTCTTGTTGGAAACCAATCTCACCTTTCAAACTACAACAATAATATTTACTTTCTAATGAATGAATAACCTGGTTCTCCGTTCCTGCCCAGTTGCTTACCATCTTCAGTACATATTTAATTTTATTACAAAATACAGAAATAAATAGTTATCGTAATATGATCTCACATGACATTAAGATCTAAAAGCATCTTTCCATGAAGGGCTCACCGCAGAAACAGGAGCGAACCTAGGGCGCTAATACATTTTCAGTAATTAAAATTAAATAAATAAGTCTCGATATAAAATTCCGCTGAGGGCATCTAGAAAAATCTTTCCTTAAACGCGACCATATATTAACTGCTGGCTTACGGGATAAACTGGCTTAGGGGAAAATAGCAGAAATATTTAATTATTTTTTATTTCAAAGAAATATCGAAAATTCTCGAATGTCGGTGGCGACAACACAGAACTTAGTAACTGTGATGTAAAACCTAGTGCAACTTTTGAGGCGTTACGTTTATCTTTTCCGTAACTGGTTATTGCTGGAGGAGGAGAAAATGGCACAATGATGTTCCGAAGAGGAAGTAACAGGAGTAGAGATAGAATTTAGACTAAAAACTGTATGTTTAATTTGAGATCGTCTATCACTACTGCTTCTATGCTGTTTAAATTTACAAAGCCTTGTAAAACTATAGGCTAGAATAGTTAGTATTAGACATATCAGACCTATTGCCAAGGCTAGCAAAGTAATTCTTATCATGGTGCTCTGAAAATAGAGAATATAAAGAAAATAACTTAGTGCCTGGCGTCTTCTAAAATTTTAATTCATTTAGATATAACAAAATATTTACCCTAAAGATATAGCAATTATCAAAAATAACACCACTACAATTATTTTATAATAATATTTGTATATGATAAGCCGAATTCTAGAGGTTCGATTCGTTTGTTTTGAATTTTGATAGAATTTAATTGCGGCGTTAGTTTATCTGAAAACAAGAAGAGCACTACACAAGTCTCAAATGACCATTTTACCATAATGCATCTCTGCTAAAATATAGAAAAACTTTATTCATATCACTTCTTGACATGGTGTGTAGAGAAGCTGTGTTGCGATCCTATATTGTCGAAGAAGAAATCAAACGGTTCAAAACTTTGTTCGAAAACGACAACGTCGTAAATGAGATCTTTGCGGCACGTGACACATTAATTGTTCAACATTATTTTGAAGAAGCAAACGTAAATAGAGGTTGCCTACGTGAGTGCATGCGCCAATTCGGGCGGCGCCTTCGATATAAGATGTATCATTACGTGGATGCCGAGGCCTGTTTACCTATGTTCAAAGCGAAAATTGTGGGAGAGAGCCTTTACTGGCGATTCTATTAAGGTATGTTTACATTGTAAATTCTTTACTTACTAAAGTATGTACTAGGCCTGTATTTCCTTTCTTTACTCTGCTATACGTTATATGCTTGTAAGAAACACATATCATTGGTTGTTTATCCTATGACGTGTTACGGCGTAACATAACTAAGAGGAAAGGTTTAAGGAAATTAGCATAATTTTACCTTGACACTACCCATTCTCTTACATGAGTCATTGTTTATAAACTAAGCACTCAACAACTTATATATATATATATATATATATAA